>PVKC010027759.1:0-15664 GCA_004027635.1 Crocidura indochinensis | reverse complement strand
AAAATCAACAATTTCATGGGACTGGAGATATAATACAGTAAGTAGTTAGGGTGCTTATCTTGCACAAAGCTGACAGGGGTTTTATCCCCAGTATTCCATGTGGACCCCAGAATACTGCCAGGAATTCAGAGTCAAGCATAAGCTCTGAGTATCACTGGGCATGACCCTTTAAACCCCCACTCTCTGCAACTGTCATCTGCTCTCACATTTATGACTAAGTTTATTTAGTGAGGTGGGAGGCAGGCTCCCTGGCTGGAGTCCACTAAGTCACCTGACAGTACCTGAATACTGGGAGTGAGTCTGTATCTCAAATGTCATGCACTCACACTCCACCCTTCTAACTATTCTCCCAGACACAAACACTCCAGCACCCTTCTTCATTCTAGTCATCTTAAAATTGTATGTTCTGAGTTTACTCAGGTCCTCAACTATAAGTCCATGCAGGATGTCAGTAATACAAACAGGCATATCTTGTCCTGACATGCCATGGACTTAGCATTTCATTTCCAAGCAGCCAGGATAGTTGATAAGCCTTCTGAATGACTCAAGAAGTACTTATCTGCCAAGAAGCCATGTTAGTGTGCCACCCCTACTGAATGTAAGTACCATGAAAATCATCGTTCTATGAAACAAAACATAGAATTCCCTTTCCAGATCCATATCTGAACTTCTGTGATGAGTTCTCTTGATGAGCATTTTTCATCAAGGCTCCCTATGTGGATCAACAGGAAGCCACGGGTAAAAACATAAATGGATGGCTGTGATGAGGCTAAGGAGCCACCAGGGAGGAAGGAGGGTCAGCAGTGGGTCATGGAAAACAGTCAAAAAATGCTGCTTTGGGGCCGGGCGGTGGCGCTAGAGGTAAGGTGCCTGCCTTGCCTGTGTTAGCCTAGGATGGACCAAGGTTCGATCCCCCGGTGTCCCATATGGTCCCCTAAGCCAGGAGTGACTTCTGAGCTCAAAGCCAGGAGTAACCCATGAGCGTCACCGGTTGTGGCCCAAAAACAAAACAAAAAAAAAAAAAATTGCTGCTTTGGGGCACAGTGGTAGGGTGTATGCCTTGCATGCAGTTAAACAGATATTAATCCCTGGCATCACATGTAGTTCCCCAGGGCCAGGAGTGACTACTAAAGACTACTGAGTGTGGCTCCCAAAGAAACAAAAATAAAACAAGAAACTCTACTCCAGATAAACTTTCTATAATGAAATCATCAGATGCTCACCATTCTGCATTTCCTTTGATGGACCTTTCTTCATGGAATCTTCAGGAACTGGTAATTCCTGAGCAGCATTGGCCATTTCTTTAGCTTGAATATACTGCTGAAGAGCTTTAGCAAAATTATCTTCTGAGTCTTTATCGAGTGACTCATTGTCACTATCTGGTAAATAGTCCTTACTTTTTGATTTTCTATGGAGTAAATTCTTTTGTGAGGCAGCAGAGTTTCTGGAATGCCGAAGCTACACAGAAATAAGATTTTCAATTTTTGTACTGGAGAGATATACAGCAAGTAAAACACTTGCCTAGCACACAGTCAACCCAAGTTCAAACCCTGACATCCATGATTCTCCCCCCCACCCCCTCTGCAAGCTCCACTAGGAGTAATTTTTGAGTACAGAGCCACTAGTTAACCCTGTGTGTGGCCAGGTATGGTTCCAAAACAACAAAACAATGCAATTTTAAAAATCTAGCATGATTGGAAACAATCTAGAGAAAACAGAGTCTGACCATAAGTTTAATCATTTTTCAGGTTGAGTGACAGGTTCATGGAGGTTTATATTCTCTTTACCACTATATTTGGAATATTCTAGAATTTTATAAAAGCATTGCACATACAGACTTATCAGTCACTTTAAGGAAGACTTAGAATTTGTACACTGTCCAACTCAATGTAGAGCACTTGCACATATAAACTACCTACCTCTCTACTCAGGAAGGCTTTCCCTAAGGCTGCTAAGTTATGACAACATGGTTTACCACATCAAAAAATTCACTAGTTCAACCTTAGGAAAAAGACAGTCTGGGGCTGGAAAGACAGTGTAGAGTTACATGTGACAGAACTGGGTTTAACATTGCAGCAACCAATACGATCTCCTGCATCCCACCAGTGATCTCTTAGTGCAGGAGTAAGACAGGAGTAAGCCCTGAGCACTGCTATGTGTGTGCGACCACCACACCCCAACCCATACAAAAGGTGAAAAAGAATAAAGTTGATCTACCCCTGTAATAGATTACTATCTTAACCTTGATTCAGGCTCTAACTGACTTGATGGGTATTGGGAAAAGTAAAAGTAATTCAGTGTGCAACAGTTCCCATGAAATTTGGCTTAGTCAAATACAGAGAAGAAATTCTATTAAGTGTACCAATCTTACAAATACAATATCGAGTAAAATAAAGGAGAAAAAAGGAGGCTGGGCATAGTACAGTAGTTAAGGTATTGCTTTGTGTGATGTGATCCTTGGCATCTTCTGGTCTCCTGAACATTACCAGGTCCAGCTCTGGAAATTTCTGGTCAATGTCACCTTACACTGGGAAATTGCTGGCACTACAGGGTCCAAGCCACTCTGCATTCTTAGATCGTCCTCATGAACAGCCAGCTTGGTGGGCAAGTATTGCAAGGAGGAACCCCTCTAAATACTGGGGCACAGCTGGATCCCCTAAACACAATATTCTATTTCAATAAAGTACAAACACTGGCAAGAAAAACCTATATCCTTAAGATAACAGCATTAGAAATAAAAGACATAAAGAGAAAGTATATATAAATCAGATACATGTTGGCACAAATTAGAACTCTAGAAGGAAACAAGAGGAGGTGACTGAGAAAAGGAGTGACAAAAAGTCTGTGGATGATGTTCTTAACTAGAATAGGTATTATTTATAGGTATTATTTTAAAACTTGATTGTGATTCAGCACATTTACGTTTTACGTGCTCGTGAATCAAGAACCAGGGACAACATAAGTCTAGAAGAACTAGCTTCAGAAGAACCCACATTGCCAAACCACATGTGGTGACTTCCCTCTTCACAACTGTTGATATCACATTTCTCCACCTACAGTCATTTGGGACCACACTCACAAACCAATACAGGCCACAAGCTATACATCAGTGAGGTTAAGTTAAAGCAATGCCTTTAGATTTAGTTTTAGAAGAAGGAAGCTTTGGGGCCGGAGAGATAGCATGAAAGTAAGGCATTTTGCCTTTCATGCAGAAGGTCATTGGTTCGAAATCTGGCATCCCATATGGTCCCCTAAGCCTGCCAGGAGCGATTTCTGAGTGTGGAGCCAGGAGTAACCTCTGAGCGCTACCAGGTGTGGACCCCCACCTCCCCTCAAAAAAAGAAGAAGGAAGCTTTGACATGCCAGTAGGGCAAGTTACAGAGTACTCAGGATTAGGGAGATGCTGATCAGAACTACTATTGAGAGAGCAGCCCACACCAGTGAGAATGGCAAATAGTCTGGAAAGAGTCAGTGTTGGTGAAGCTATGGTAAGAAAGGAGACTTCAGCAACCGTTGGTGGGAATGTCACATGGTTTGGACTTTATAGAAAGCAATATGGAAATTTCTAAAAAAAAAAAAAAAAAACAAATAAACAACTACCCAGCAATACCATTTCTTAGTATTTATTCCCCCAAACACAAAAACATGAATTTGAAAGGATATATGCATATCTATGTTCACCGCCACACTGGATACGTTAGCCAAGATATGAAAACAACCCAAATGTCCAAAATATGGAAAAAATCCAACTGCAGATAAATAGATGAAGGAGTTGTGGTCTATATGGAATACTCAGCTCTAAGAAAGACCAAAACTGCAATCTGCTGTGGCATGGACTGAACTAGAGGACCTCATGCATAGTGATGCCTATCAGAAGGAAAGGGACAGATACAAAAGGATCTCTCTTAAAGGTGAGATTTTAAGATACACAGCAAGGTAAAAAAAAAGGGGGGGGGGTCAATGGCAGCACAAGAGAACTGATGTACACAAAGGGTTGTTTGGGGTGGGGATCCTGAAAGGAAGAGGCATGGGGTTTGGGAGAGAAAGGTGGGACACTAGTGATGAGTACAGTAGTGGTATATTGTACAAGTGAAATCATCGTTAACAATACTGCAAATTACAATACCTAAATGGGAAAAAAGCACTGCAGAGACAGTCCCCCACCCCCATCCCAGTCCTTTTCAGACATACAGGAAAAAGAAAAGTCATACACTAAAAGAAATTCATATTAAATGACAACACAGGCCAATAAACAGTATTTGGTTATAAAGTAAAACCAAGTTTTCCAATGTATGTATCTAGGTCTCAAATGCTCACAAAAAGTGTGTTTTTTTCCCCCCAACATGCTCACTTAATCTTACTTTTTTGGGAATATGACCACATCCCAGTTTTATGTCCCATTTTACTGTCTCTTCTTGTGTTTCTTCAACTTCCGTGTCATCTATTTCATCATGGATTCTGTAGCAAAAATATCAATAACAATGTCAACCTGAAAAGTCCCTACACAGGATTTGTCAACCTGAAGTCTCTATACATCATTGCTTTGGTGTATCTTTAAATTGCTATACAAAAAGCCCAAGTTCAAATATAATCCAAGAATGTCAGAAGTATCATATATAAAATTATGATGAGTTCTAATGATAAAGTGATATTTATAAGTAAACTGAAAAGCTGAAACATTGGATGATATCATCTTAATGTTCAAATATTAGGTACTTTATGTATCATCCATTTTTCAGATACTGACTATAACACCATAAGTCCAACAGACACTGAATATACATCATAAATCACATTGGACCTTAAATCTTGAGATACAACAATGAAGAGAACACGCTTTGTTCCTGACTTTTGAGAATTTTCCTATCAAAGAAATTTCAAAATGGAGGGACAAAGATGGATTCATTTATAAGGCATCCCCTTATCCAAGATGGGGCTAGAGGTCTTCTGAACCTAAAAGATACCAAAGTATATGGTGCCCCAAGCCAGGAGGGATTTCTGAGTGCATAGCCAGGAGTAACCCCTGAGCATCACTGGGTGTGGCCCAAAAACCAAACACCAAAAAAAAAAAGAAAAAAAGATACCAAAAGTTAGCAAACAATGAGAAAAGGCAACAGTATTTCAGGAAAGTGCAGGGTTTCTTTGGTGGACAGGAAAGAGCCTAAACTTACATTCAAGTATAAAAAAATGCAAAAGGAAAGTTATTTTCAGATTCCTAAGAACAGAAATTAAAGCACAAATGGATCATCTGGGATGCTTAAAGATGCTACATCAAAAGGAAAATTAAAAATACAACATTGAAAGAAAACCAAGAACAAAGGAAAGAGAAAAGCAGTCAATAAAATGTATAGGTAAATCAAAGTGGACTTGGGTTTCATATCTACAGAGGGACAGAAGACCATTGTGTTCCAGTAAGAAGTGACAAGCATGGAGTAAAACTGTACACTATTTCAGGAAAAGACCAGCACTGGCAAACTGGGCATCTTAGAGCTCCTTCTGAATGGAGAGCGCTGCTAGCAAGTTAGAGCAAACAGAAGCTTCTTTAAAGGTTTCTGGATTCATTTGTTCCTTCAGTGGAGTGGAAGATTGTCACCTGGTTAAAGCTAAGTTACAATCATCAGATGTCCTAGCAAGTTGTGAAACTTCCACAAATCTCACCAGCATTAGAACCAACAAACATTTTTTTTTTAATTGTTATTTTAGATCACATCCAGCAGTACCCAGAGCTTACTCCTGGCTCTGTGCTTAGAGATCACTCCTGGTGGACTCAGGGGACTAAACTCGGGTTGGCTGATTGCAAAGCAAGTGCCTTACCTGCTATATAATGGCTCCTACCTAACAATTTCCTACACTTTTCTATTAGCACTTTTAGAAGTAGTGAATCACAGTAGGCACTAGAAGAAAACTCTCCTTGGGGCAATATGACAATAACTCTAAGCTAATACTATGCTTACTTGGTGCCAAGTTAGCCCACAAAATGACTTCACATGCAAGCACTAATTCACGTTCATGCTATCACTTAAAAGCCTGTTTGGTAGATGAACAAACAAAATTACAGACTGTGTATAGGTAGTCAGGGACCTCCCTGTCCACTCTGTGGGGAAATTCAATTTTCAAAATAGATCCATGTTTGACCACTTCCTGTCACTGATTCTATGATCCAAGCTATTCTTCCCCCTTGTGTACAACTCACAACACAATCAAAATTATCCTAAAATGTCACTTTGCTCAAACTCATGTAGTAGGGCCAGGGAAATGGTTCAAAGGAGCTGGGAGTGCATGCTTTACTAGTGGGCTCTAGATTCCACTCACAGCACTGTATGATAACCCGCCCACACTCCCTTCCCCATCAAATGACTCCAAAGCCCCACCAAAAGACCCCATTTCCCCATCAAAAAAGAAAAAAGAAAACCCTCTAGGGATAAAAAAGAATAAAGCAAATAAAGTACTTGCCACACATACAAGCCAACCTTGTTTCAACCCCTGAGCAGAGCCAGGAGTAATTCCTGAGAACCTTGGGTGTGGCCCCAAAAACCAAAATATTAAAACAAATAAAATCTCTACATCTTCCCCTTATATCCTCTCCCATCTACCCTTTCTTCCACTTATTTGTCATTACTTAAAATATTATATATGTTATATATATTATATATGTGTTGTGTGACAAGGTAGAAAGCTTGGATTTTTCTTTTACTTATACTATAACCTTACAATAATGTCTCATATTGGCAGAAATGGTCCCTTCCTAAAATTTAGTCCTATTCTAAAATTACTACTCTCAGAAACTAAGATTCATCTAACTGCATTTAAAATAAAAGCATTTATACGAAGAAAACAAGCACAGGAAAACTCAAACAACTTAAGTAGATAGTAAAGTAGGTGGAATGCTTGCCTAGTGCATAGCCAATCTGAGTTCAATTTCCGATACCAAATATCGTCCACAAAGCCCAGACTGGGGTGACCCCTGAGAGCAAAGCCAGCATAAGGACCGAGTACAGCTGGGTGTGGCCCCACCAAAATAATACAAACAAAAAACCTAAAACTAGAAGCTATTGTGTATCTCTGCAAGTCTCTTTTCTAATTAATCACTCTAAATGGGAAAAGGCCTGGGCCCATATCCAGCTGTGATAAGGAGAACCAATCCAGGAGAACTCTAAAGACAACTTGGAACACTAGAGATTAAACTCAAGTTGATGGTGTACAAGGTAAGCCAACTACCTCTGTGCTAATACTTTGGCCTAATCATCATCATTTTTCAGTCTTCCCTGTGGCATTCACCTGATTTCTCTTATGCAGTTTAAGTTTACTAACTGGCCTTGCTTTCTTCACAGAGGAAACTATTTGCAAAGTTACCAGCATCTTTGGCTCTCTTCAATATAGGTCTTCCTGTTAGTCATTTTACTTTAGAAGTTTGAGGAAGTCTTGGGTTCTGAAGTTAGGCTGTCTAGATAATAACCCTCACCTTTGCCACCAAAACTGTCACATAGGGCACATTATTTATCCTCTCTGTGCCTCATTTTTCTCATCTGCTCTATGAGAAAATTAACTTCCAGGTGATTCTAAGTGAAATGATTGTTTTGTTGTTACTGTGGCTTTGGGACACATCCATCAATGTTCAGATTACTCCAGACTCTGAACTCAGGGATCACTCTTGGTGATGCTCAGGAGCCATGAAGAATACTGGCGATTGAACCTGGGTAGGCCACCGTGCAAGGCAAGTGTACTATCCATCCAGTCCCTGATAGTGTTTGCAAGTACAATAAGGCTCTTAATAGTGATCTAATTAAGGATTAGGCATTAAGGGAATAGTTTCGATTATGGCATTTGAGAGAAAAGTCAAAAAGGCTTTTTATGTGATTAAGATGTGAAATCAATCTGAACAAGAACTAAGATGAGAGAAATAAAGGATGTATGGCTAGTTTCACAAAAAACTGGCATGGTGAAAGATAGGGGGAAAGAGGGGCAGATGTCGACTTGGAAGGAAAGATGAATTTCAGACTCAGAAAAATAAAAGTAAATGACTTTTTGGATGTAAATTCTAAAAAATAAGATTTTTAAAGTTTTTTTTTAACCTAAAGCAAAAATATATTCCAAAGTTTTTTCCTTGTTTTATACATTGGTCTCTAGTGTTTCGTGTGTGTGGACTCAAGGTGGACCAGTAGGAGTTGGAATCCTTGGCCTTGGGCAATCATGCCAGTCCCTCCACCAGGCAGGTGCCAACACAGGCGGCCCCGAACCCAGCGCGAAGGAGAGCCCGGAGCCCCCTTGGGCCCATCCCCAAAGCTGCTGGGCCCCGCTGCACCCTTGACCCCGGCTCCCTCCCTCCCGCCCACAACCTCTGCACGTGCGACCTTCGCCGCGGCCCCGGCCGGGCCCGCAATCCCGGGCCAATCTGCACCACGCAGACGCCGACACTTCCCCACCCGGGGACGCCAAGGCGACTTCGGGCCGGGAACCTACGATCAGAGCAGGGAAAGAGGGAGGATCACCTTTCGGCAGAGTCCGTGGCTGGCTTTTTGCCAAGGGCCGGGTTGGGGGGTTTGGAGAAAAGGTTCTCAAAATCCATGAGTCTCTCAAGCACGTAAGAGCAGCAGCAGCAGCGAGACACACCCGCTGCCCAGTCCGACTGCAGAGTGTCGCACGGAGGGCCGCGTGCTGCCCGCGCATGCGCCGCCCCGCCCCTGGATGAAGCTCCGCCCCCATGTGGGCACGTGACGCCACGCCTATTTAAAGCCCCGCCCCTGCGCTCCCGGCCCCTCGCGCATGCGCGCATTGATCGTCCTTCCGCGTGTCTCAAGGTTCTTGATCACGACCCCTGTGTGTAGTGGAATTCAGAAGCTTTATTTTGGGGTTTTCCTATCTAGTCAAGAACGTTTGACGGTCGTCGCAGTTAACCCGAGTCTCAAACTGCTTTGTGAAATATGGATCGTTATTCCACGATATTTCGAGGAATAGATCGAGGTGTAGATAAATTGCTCGTGTAAGAAACAATGAGAAATAAGAAAGCGTATGCTGTTCTGTTCCCTTTTGGAAAGGGCCACGTGGAAAGGACAAATCTGAAATGAGTGATCGTGTTTATCGCCTGGAAGGTTGAATGATGGGATGTGTGGGCATCAAGGAGAGGGGTGAGGAGTGGCAGTTCTGTGTCCCACGTTGATGTATACTATTGACTTTTAGAGTTATAGTATCATGCATTCAAAATGAAGTACAGGGACTAGAGAGAGAGATAGTACAGTCAGTCAACCCAAGCTCAACTCCTGGCATCCCTTATGGTCCCTAAGTCCTATCAGAGGGTTTCCTCTGAGCACAGAGCCAGGAGTAAGTTCTGAACACAACTCAGTCTGAGCCTCCCCCCCACCAAAAAAAAAAACCCATAAAAATATCACATGAATAGCACAAGTATGCCTGAAAGTGAAGAATAGACTTATATTTTGTCTATATGCATTTAAAGAATAAAAAGGTAAAATATTAGGGGCTGGAGACATAATACAGCAGGAGAACATTTGGGTTCCATCCTTGGCATCCCATATGGTTCCCCCAGACTGCCAGAAGTGATTTCTTAATGCATAGCCAGGAACAACCTGAGTTTCACCTGGTATGGCCCAAACACAAAAAACAAAAATAATAAAGTAAAATATTAAAATAAGCTAGTGGACATGTCTCTCATGAGGATGTAGATTAACAATTCTTTTTGCTTGTTGTTTGGTTTAGGGGCTACAGCCGGCAGAGCTCAGGACTTAGTATATATAGATAGGACACTATCTCAGCAACTAAGATACAAAAGGAACCAGAGATGTTTGCCATTGATGAAAGACTCCTTTTTTGCAAATGGCTAGTTTAACAACTATTACATCCTGCTAGTTCACTTATCAAACATTGTCCTGTTTATGAAAGCTTGTAATTGTTGTGAGCTGTTACTCGTTTTTTGGTAATACAGGGGATTGAGCCTAGGTTTTCCAGATTTGTGCTCTACCATAGTCACCTCCACAATCTGTTGTTTCCTAGTTATTTTTTTGTTTTTTTGGGGAGTCTGGGGGTAACCCAGGCAGCACTCAGGGGTTACTCCTGGCTCTATACTCAGAAATTGCTCCTGGTAGGCTCAGGGGACCATATGGGATGCCGGAATTCAAACCATCGTCCTTCTGCATGCAAAGCAAGTGCCTTACCACTATGCTATCTCTCCAGCCCCAGTTGTGTCCTAGTTTCTAACATTTAACATTTTTTTTTTTTTTGGTTTTTGGGCCACACCCAGTGACGCTCAGGGGCTACTCCTGGCTATGCGCTCAGAAGTCTCCCCTGGCCTGGCCTGGGGGACCATATGGGGCACGGGGGATCGAACCGTGGTTGTCCAAGGCTAGCGCGGTAAGGCAGGCACCTTACCTTCAGCGCCACTGCCCGGCCCCAACATTTTAACATTTACTTGTCCTATCCTTGGCCAGGAACCACCTTAGTCTGGGCTTTCATGCAAGGTTGAAAAGCCCACACTGAATCTTTTGCCACTGTTGTTCCACCATCAATACTGTATACAGAGCCAATGAAATAGCTTAACAGTGCACTCAGGAGGCCCAGAGATTTTGTTTTGTTTTGTTTTTGTTTTGGGGCTATACCCAGTGGTGCTCAGGGTTACTTCTGGCTCTGCGCTCAGAAATTGCTCTGGCAGGCTCGGGGGACCATATGGGATACCAGGAATTGAACCTGGATCCGTTATGGGTCAGCCATGTGCAAGGCAAATGCTCTACCACTGTGCTATCTCTCAGGACCCAGGAGGCCCAGATTTGATCCCAGCATGGGCCTCTAACTGCCTTGCCAGGAGTAGTTTCTCAGCCTGACTGCTAGGTATATCCAAAAACCAAAAGGAAAACACAAAGGAAAGAAAGGAGCTGTTGACAGTGAACTTTTAGACTTTAATTGTCCCTGAAGAGAGATTGAATGTAGACTATTCTGATCACTTCCATAGTCTCTACCCCTTAGAATTATTGTTCTTTCATCCTTCTGAGAGTCAGCCTACAGGACTCTTAGCATACTGCCTGTGTACAAGCACAAGGCCCTTCATTAAGCTTAAGGATAATCTTAATAATCCTTTACTTTTCCTTTAAGGAACATTTCATGGAGTTATAGAACGTTTATCTATAGAACAATGGACACGTCTAACACCAGATTTTGGTTCCTAAACCCCGCAATCTATAAAAAGAAACTAGAGACAGTGGATAAATGGCAGCTCAAATACTTGACCCTAGAACTGAGAAATAAAATAGGTTCCCCAGAAGAAAGATACATGAGAAATTAAGAGCTCTGTGGGCAGACACAAGAGCTGCCCACAAATGACTCCCAATTAGCCAGAGCTGGACAAGCAGCATCAAATCAATAAGGCTAGAGAATAATTATAATATGTTGACTAAAGCAAGACTCCACAAGTACTTGTATATATAGGCAAAAAGAAGGAAAATATTCTCAAGTAAGTGTATTAGAGAAGAATAATACAAAGACATTTTTTCCTGATTAAAAAATAAAAAGACAAGGGCTGGAGCGATGGCACAGTGGTAGGGCATTTGCCTTGCATGTAGCTGACCCAGGACGGCCACAGTTTGATCCCCCAACATCTCACATTGTCCCCCAAGCCAGGCGCGATTTCTGAGCACATAGTTAGGAGAAACTCCTAACAGTCACTGGGTGTGGCCCAAAAACATAATAGATAAAAAATAAAAAGACACAGAGTGTCTTGCCTTTGGCTTTTTGCTTATTGCCTGAAGCTTGGAAAGATTCATAAAGATGAAATCTGTGACAAAAATGGTGAAACAAGAAGAGAATCACAGATACAGTGCAGGATTCAGACACACACCTTGTAAACTCTGAGCCTAATGAACCTCTCCATGTAGGATCCTAAAAGCCTCTGACACCAGTTGAGAGACCTAAAAAATTAAAATCATCTAAAAGGAACGTGTAATTTTTGTGGTCTGTGAAGGACTATATTAATCTGAACTTCTTCCAGATACATTGCAGTAGAGCATGCATTTAGTTAAGTCATGTGATTGGGTTTTTATTTTATGCAGTCATGTACAATTTTAACTGATGAAGCATCCTTGATCTCAGTCAACAGGTTCTCTCTCTCTCTCTCTCTCTCTCTCTCTCTCTCACTCAACAAAAGAAACTAGGAAAAAATGGAAGGCAAAGGGAAGGGGGGAAAGGGGAAAATAGGGCAAAAAAGGGAGGAAGAGAGGACAGGGACTTTGTTTTTATGTAGGGACTATACCTATATAAAATGTGGGGGTTGTTTAGGGGCTCATTCTGACTTATGCTTGCTTGGGATCCAGTGATGCTTTGGGGATTTAATTTAGGGCCTCAAATATGTAGGCTTGTGTACTGCTATGTTGAACTATAACCTCACACTCAATCAACATTTTGCTAAATGCAAGCTTCACAAGTACATTCTTTTTTTTAAATATCTTTATTTAAACACCTTTATTACAAACATGATTATGGTTGGTTTCAGTCATGTAAAGAACACCCCTCTTCACCAGTGCAACATTCCTATCACCAATGTCCCAAATCTCCCACAAGTACATTCTTATAATCTATATTTCATGAGGATAGCTCCAGGTATTAAGTTCATAAGTCTATGCTCAGTAAATAGTGTATCTTGACTATATATATGTATATATATATATATATATATGGAGAGAAAATAACATATAGTGAATATAGGACATATTGTATATGAATATAATGAAGTGATTACTAAATACTTTTAATAAGTTAATGAATGCTTCCAATTTGAGAGTGGAGAAGGAATATACAAATTCATCACATATCACTCTCAGCACTGATAAGAATTGAGGTTATGAGCCAGAGAGCTAGGATAGAGGTTCAGACATTTGCCTTGGCATGTGACCAACCCAGGTTTGATCCGCAGAACTCCTGAGCCCACGAGTGATTCCTGAGCAGAGAGCATGGAAGAAGACCAGAACACCAGCAAGTACATTCCATCCCTACCCTTCCTCATAAAAAGGAAAAAAAAAAAAAAGAAAGAAAAAGAAAAAACTAATGAGGCAGTGGATAGTGCTTGAGAGGCTGAGCATATGTTTATCTATGCCAGGTCCTAAGTTTGATTCCCAGAACCACCTGGTATGGTCCTGGTACCCCCCAAGCACTGTCAGGACCAAGCACCAAACCACACCAACAGAACAAGTTTCTCAAGAAGTGATTGCAGATTCCCTAACACTGCCGGAGGACATCCCAGAAAACTTTAATATAGAAAGCCTACACTTCTGCAGAAGTACACAAGTGATACCCTATTAAAAAAAAAAAGCGCTATAGTTTCAATTTGAGGTCATAACTTGTCTTGCATGCATGTGACCAGAGTTTAAATTGGTCACTACATGTTCTGCCCTGGCCCATTCAATCTACTGTGGCCCATTTGGCCTAGTTGTTAGAGTATCTCCTATTCCTCTGAGTATTGAGAAACCACATCTCCTGTCTCCCCCAAAGACTTAGAAATTTATATTCCTAATTAAATTCTTGCACCAGTGTGAGCCTACTGCTCCCTGAATAATGAGGTGGGGGGGATCATCTCCTACACTTTGCAGAACAAGTGGACTTCAAGGGCAACTTGAAACTGCCTGCCTTATGTGGCTGGTGGAATGTGAACTTTGAGCTGTATTGTCTTATTAGCTCATGACCATCTCCTGAATTTCCCCGGCATTTCCCCTGGTGACAGAGGTGGGGAAAGACAGAAGTCATAGATTTCCTTCTTGAGGCAGCTTCTCTCCTTCAGACTTCACATAAGCAGCTCTGGGAAACATTATTCTTCCGCTAGGGGGGTGGGAGCAGAAGGTGAGTGGGAAAAAACACTTGTTTTTATTTAAAAAAAATGTTTAAATTTAGTTTTGGGACAACACCCAGTGGTGTTCAGGAGTTATTTCTGACTGTGCACTCCTGGCTTTCAGGGGGACCATATGTTATGCTTGAAATCCAATAAGCGTCTGCAATATGCAAGGCAAACAAACACACCCTATCTGCTTGAACGAGGGCCCAAAGAGGCTTTCTTACTATTATTATTTTAATTCACCTTTTTAATTGGAATCAGCATGATATAGTTACAAAGTTGTTCATGGTTTTCAATTAGCAGTATCATGCTTGGCTACGATATTGTCACTGCGCAAAGATATGCTTTTCTGTCCATAACAATTTCCTTTTAGACACTGTAGTTTACAATATTGTTACCTAAGAGGCATCATGCTTATCGTTTTATCCCCTCTCAACACCCAGTTCTTACCCAGAGAGATCATTACCGACTATCAGTGTCCTAGTGGCCTCTTCTCTTCCCCAACAGCACCCTCCACACCCCTTGGTAAGTATCCTATCATGAACTGGTCCTCCTGGCTGTCATCTCTATTGTCTTTGGGCCTTACCATACTTTCTTTCTTTTCATGTCCTACAAATGAGTGCAACCATTCTACATCTATCCCTTCCCTCTGATTCATTTCACTCAGCATAATAATCTCCATATCCATCCGTGTATCAACTGAATTATTTTCTTTTTGTTTGGGGCCACACCCTGTGATGCTTAGGGGTTACTCCCGGTTCTGCGTTCAGAAATGACTCCTGGCAGGCTTGGGGGGTGGTGGGGAGGAATCCTCTGGGATACTGGGGACTGAACCAGGTCCTTCTGGGTTGGTCACTTGCAAGGCAAAGGCCCCTATCGCTGTGCTATGTCTTTGACCCCTAAACTGCTTTATTTTCAAAGAAGATTCAAACTGCCAGTTATTCATTACTGTCTTAGGCATGTCCAAAGGTTGGGGATCCCCAATCCAAATCCTTTCAACCCGCAGTGCTTAAACCAGGCCTCAAGCTACCCTTTTCCCTCCACCATCCTCCACCACCGAACCACCTCTTCTTGTACAGTCCGCTTGCTGCCTCCGCCGCTTCTCAAAAATAAAAAAAAAAAGAAAAAATTTCAAAGACACGCCCCCCGGAGTGATTGACGCCCCCTCCTCCAATCCCAAACGCGCTCCGCCCTGGTGGGCGGGGCCACCGCCTCGGCGCGCGCGGAGGGATCCGTCCCGCCAGCTAGTCCCGGCCTCCGGTGCCGCGGCCGGCGCCATTTTCTCGAGCCGCGGTCTCGAGGGCCGCCATGTTGGTGAGGAGCGAGCGCCGTTACGGCCGCCACTGTCCAAATCCCCGCGTCGCCGCCCGCCGCCCGCCGCCCGCTCGCTCGCTCGCCAGCCCGCCGCAGCCACCGGCGGCAACGCCGAGAACTCGAGCTAGCGCGGCCGCTGCCGCCCGAGGCCGCGGCCCGGTGTCGGCCAGTGTAGCACTCCACCGCCACCGCCGCCACCTCGTCCTGGGTGGCGCGGGGCTGTGCACAGACTGGAAAAGTCTGTTGTCTGTGTCGCTCACTAAGTAAAACCGTGAGTCTTTGCCGCCGCCTCGTCAGCGGGAGCCAGGTGCCACCCTCCCGCAGGCGGCGCTGGGCTGGCCCCCCAGCTGCCTCTCTTCCGTCCGTCCGTCCGTCCGTCCGTCCTTCCTTCCTCCTTCCTTCCTTCCCGCGCGCCGGAGCCGCCCCGCCCCGTTCTTGACCAAACATGACAGACTCTGAACATGCAGGGCACGACAGGTCGGGAACCCTTGTCTTGTCTTTCTCGTGCGAGGAGAGGAGGAGGAGGAG
>PVKC010027758.1:0-15652 GCA_004027635.1 Crocidura indochinensis | reverse complement strand
CACGCACGCACACACACACACACAGTGAATTTCACCCAGCAATTGTAGAAATGAAGAGGCCCCTTTGAAAAGTCCATGAGAGATGCTTCTTTCCTGAATAAAAGAGGCCACAGACATGAGGGAGTGGGTCAGCTGGACAAAGAGAACATCCTGTGTTATGTGCAGAGGGAAGATAGAAAAAAAGTCCAGGTTCTGAGGTTTGGGGCTTCAGTTAGTCCCAAGGGTCTTTCTGTCCCTACAGGTCGGATGCTCTTCACCTCATGAACTAAGAAGACAGCCCCGGCCCCTAGCTAGAGAAGAGAGTCAGCCTCTAGCTCTCCCGTCAAAGGCTGACCACAAAGGACCCTGTTAGGATGCTGTCTCGGGAAATGTCTGAGGAAAGGGCCTGTCAGAGAAGAGAAAGGGTGGGCTGTGAGGTGAGTGAGGTCACAACCCTGGCACCACTCGGTGTGTCCCTTCTCAGCTCCAGCAGTCCTGCAGGGGGGAGCAGTAGAGAGACTGCTAAAATCCTGGTGATGTGTCCAGCTTAAACCTTCCCTTCTTAGAATTAAGCCCACTCCTTCCCTTTTTCCTACAGAAATACCCATTTACACTCACACACATACACAAGCATCCATTCACACTAGCATTCACCCACTTACACGCAGACTCAGAGAACCATATGGGATGCTGGGGATTGAACCCAGATTCGTCCCCAGGTCAGCAGCGTGCAAGACAAACATCCTCCTCACTTTGCTTTCACTCTGGCCCCTTATTCAATTATATTTGAAAAGCTGGCAGTATAACTAGGAGGGAAAATGGAGGAAGAAGAAAAGAAAGAGAGAAGGGGGAAGAAAGGAAGATGAAAAGACAACAACAGGCATAAAGGAAAAGTCCCCAGACTGAACATTTGTGCACCCCATCTTTAAATGTTGAAACTGACCCCCTAAGAAGATGTTAGTTAGAGATGGTGCGTAGGGGAGATAGATGCTCAGTTCCTGGATGAATCCACATCCCCAAGAGGGAGGTTCAGAGAGCTGCCTGCAGAGGTCAGAATGAGAAGTCAGTTGTCAGTGGCCCAGGAGGCCACTCTCCCATACATTGCCTCTGTGCCCTCCTGATCCCAGCCTCTGTGGCTCCCAGCTCTGGGAGAAGCAATTTCTGTTGCTAAAAGCTACCCGGTGTGTGGTATGAACACAGCAGCCCAAAGCATTGTCCACAAGAGCCAAAGGTTGGCACCTGTCCATCAGCAAGAAGCAGGAGAAATAAATTATAGTGTGTTCAGACAAAGAAACTCTATGTGTCCCGAACAGCTCTCATGGATTGCCCCCAAGATACTCAGGGAAGATCACGGAGTAGGGAAAAAGCAAGGGGTATAGAGCAGACTATCTTTTGATTGAATTCGAACCAAACTTTCTGTAAAGGGTCAGATAATGAATGTTTGTGGCTTTGCAAGCCACAGATAATCTTTGTCAGTTTGTGTCTTTGTCTTTAGCTTTATTCCAACCCTTTAAAGATTTAAAACCCAAAGTCAGAGAGATAGTACAATAGGTGAGGCACTTGCCTTGCACGTGGCTGATCCTATTCCATTCCCTACAAGAAATATGGTCACCGGGATTCTGCCAGGAGTGATCCCTGAGTGCAGAACCACGTGAGCCCAATTCCAGTCTCCACCCCATGCCCCCCAAAAGAAATCAGGACAGAGAGCCTGATCACTATCAATGCATTGGAGTTTCTGGGGAGGGTGAAGGAGATGAAAAATCATGTGGAGCTGCTTGGGGGAGACCCCGCAGGACCCCAGGACTGGCCAGAAACAGTTAATGGGTGAAAATAGAGCAGGTCAAGGCAAAGGAGGAAGCAATGATTGCTCCCACTTCTGGGGGAGCGTTGTTATGCTGAGATGGAGAAACCTGGGAAACAGAGATCAAGTTTCAGACCACTGAAAAAGAGGAAATTTCCTTTCTGGAAAACTTTGTCAGGGCTGGATTAGGAGTCTTTAGAGGGAGCCCAGGTTCCTGCTTTGCGTGCGGACAGAGTCAGATAGAGAATGAGGGGATTAGGGCACAGTATTGTACCATTTGCAGCCACTTAGCCCTCCACCCCACCCACGGTAGCACCCCCACCTGCAAAGCCTACACAATTTAGCATCCTCTTGCTCCAGCACTAAGCCTTGTTGTCCTGTGCTCTGAGAACTGCGGGGAGTGGACCCCAGCTTCCCTGAGCACCTTTAGGGAATGGCTATTAACTCAAAAAAACAGAGTGGGTGGACAGAGAGCTTTTTGAAAATACAGCCTGTGGGAAGAGGCATGCTGTGCATGGAGGCCAGAGATGTGAAAAGTGGGGTCACCAGTGCGCCCAGTGGGAACTGCGGTAATGCTAGTGGGTAAGGGATACAGGCCAGAGAAGGGAAGGTTCTAGGTGGGGAAGTCAGGGAAACAGCCTCGCTTACGCCCCCTGGCGGCCGGGGGAAGAACAGACGGACACTTGCAGCAAGGTCTTGCGAAAGGTCTAGGAGTGTCACTGGGAGAAAATGAGTGTTCTCAGCACCACCGACTCTTTCCGCAGAGCTGGTTGTTGACCGAAGGATGAGATCCTCTTCTCTCTTCTTGCTGCATTGTCGTCTATGGGGCTCCCTAGGCTGGGAGTTTTGCCCTAATAGAGGAGGAGAAACAGGCAAAGGCTGTGGCTGGATCATGTGGGGACATTTCATTCATTCCCACCTTCATTCATTCTCCTCCAGAGTGTTTGTAGCTGCAGGTGATGCTTTGGTTACAGCTGATGTCTATAAGGGTGATCTAAACTGTATCCGAGAACATTCCACTCCTTTTTTCCCTCTCCTCTCCTTGCTTCTTTTCTTCTAGCCTTTGAGAGCCCAAACTCATTCCTGGGGGTGGGGGTGGGGTCCCTCTGCCACCAGCCGCTGCCCCCCCCCCCCATTTTTGTTCTGGTTCATTCTTCCATCTCATTTCGGAAGATGAACACTGAGGCTGAAAAGAGTTGGTTAGGAAAAAAACAAGACTCTTGAATGACACTTTTCTGCCTTTGGCCTTTATTCCAATTGCACCATTGAAAAGTCAGTTGCATATTTAAGGCAGGAGAAAGACATTTTCATGTAAAATGTTCCTGCCTCACTGGGGGGTAAGAATAGGGGTGCATGGAAGTAGGGAAAAGGCCTGAGGCATGGGACCTGTAAGAAGGCTTCTGGGCTGATGTGAGGTGACAGGGCCACCCCCAGCCTCCCTGGCACTTCCACCTCTCCTGCCTGGAGAGAGATCTGGCTCGTGGCCTGTTGGAGGGTCTGGCCCAGCAGGGGCCTCTGTCGGTGTCTGAAGTTTAACCAACACTGACTGGGCAGCTTCCGATTCTCAGACACCTTCATGTATAATTAATCCCCTCCAAGCTGTGCTGTCAGGGAAAATTAAACGTAATCTCTATTTTAAAGAAGAAGGGAAACCTGGCTCCCAGTTCACCTGAATTAATCCTCTTTCCAGCTGGCCTCCTGCCTGAGGGCTGTGGACAAGAAGTTACCTGGTCCATGGCCTTATGGGCTGAGGACCACACGTTGGCCACCCCAAGCACCCCTAAAGAACCATATTCCAAGGGCTCTGTTTCACAGCCCCTGGTGTGGATTTCTGGCATCCCCCAGCCTGGAGTAGACCACCAAAGTGGAGTGTATGGGTGTGCATGCTATGGATATTCTCAGAACTGGGCCTTAGCAAGAGCCTTGTTGTGCCCAGAAGGGCAGTCCAGAAGGGGCAAGTTCTGAAGGTGCAGGGCCTGAATCCGGGAACTTCTAGCAAAGGAAGAAACTCTCATGGCTTCTTAGGTCTTCACTGCGCCCCCCCCCCAGCACCCCCATCTTTGTTTGCCACAGCAGAGCCCCCTCCCAACCCCACCCTGGTGTAGTCATTGGGAGAGCAATGGCGCCATCTGCTGGTAAGATGGGGCAAGTCCAGAACAGTCCCCTGAGAGTACCCTTGCCCTGTGAATTTGGTCTTGAAAACCTTGGTTCACTTGGGACATGAGGTCCCTTCTGTAAGAGTAATCCTTTTCAGAAAGAGAAAAAGAGCTTTTCTTTGGGGGGGGTATTGGGGCCACGTCTAGCAATGCTCAGGGATCACTTCCAGCAGGGCACAGCAGACTTTATGGGATGCATGGATTGAACCCAGGTCTGCTGCATACATATAAGACAAGTTCCCTACTCGTTGTGCTAATACGCCAGCCCAACAGATACTTTTTGCAGCTGGTGGCAGTAACCAGTAGCAATAGGGGACCTGTATTATCTATGAACTCAGGTATGGTAATACAGCAGTGAAAAGCATGATGAGATGGGGTTGGTGAATAAATGCACAGGCCTTTTAGATGCAGATGCTGAGAGAAATGGAGAGGACATGTTTTCTTCACTAGTTGAGCTGACAACTGAGGCTCTCCTGGTCCCTGCTCTGGAATTCACAGGCACCCAGGAGCTAAGCCAGGGTGGCAGGAAAGCCTAAGGAGAAAGCTCAGGAGTGCATACTGCAGTTCTCTGAGCTTGGGGCAAGCCTCTCCAGCATTTAGAGACAAGGTCTCCTCAAGAAATGCTGGTCCCTGATGTCAGGTGCCAGCACCTGACCCTGTGCTGCAAGATTCTCTTCCACTCTTCTCTGGGCCCCAATTGAGAGAAAGACATGTCCTTGAGAGATGGTTATGGCCAGGCATCCTTGTGTTCCTACACCAAACATCAGCCAAAGCTGAAAGTATGGTGGCCAGATGGCCAATTGAGGTACAAAAACTGGCATACTGGTAGATCCTTTAACAAGTACTAGAATAATATTATCCAGGAGTGCAAAGGGGATAGATTAAAATACAACTATGAATTCTATCAGTTGACCATTGTAATCAGGCTGGTATAATTTCACCTTCCTTCCTAATTGCTACCAGGTGATGATGATGATGATGATGATGATGTGTGCGTGTGTGTGTGTGTGTGTGTGTGTGTGTATGTGGTGGGGAAAAAGTTAAGCCACAGGCATATCCATTGGGAAGTCCATTTCATGCTAAGCTCTATGCTCACTGCTATGGATACCATGCTGAGGAGATATTGTCTGTTAAAGAGATACCCCCACTCCACTCACACACACACACACACACACACACACACACACACACAGCCTTTCTCTTCTCTTCCTCCATAAAGCTTACTCTCAAGAGAACAGCCCACCCATTAAACCACACTGAGTCATATATATCCCACCAAGGAGGTAGTGAAGGCGGTGCCTTTCAATTGCCCCACTACCAAGTCTCCTTCCCTTTGAGTTTTGGTGAGTCACTTGGCCAGCAGGAGCCAATCTACTTTGAGGCTCAGTGCAGGCCATAGGGTTATGGGCCAGGAGAGTAAATGTGGCATGACTTCTGGGGAACTTCCTCCTCTCCATCTCCTTCCCAGGGACTCGGATACAGGCTGAACGCATCGTGGTAAGCAGCCTGTGCTTTCAGGGATGAGTGAAGTCAATTCCCTCCACCGCACCCACCCACCCATAGATGGGGAAGCCAAGAAACAAAAGGGCTCTATCTCTGCAGCATCCTCTCGAGTAGAACCACCTAACCACTCCCAGCTCTCAGCTGAGCAAGATTGACAGGAGAGGGCTAAATTATGTTGGCCTGGGCCATTGAGCTGAGAAAGTCATTTCCAGGAAATGTCCTAGGAGTGACAGTCCCCACTCTCAGCTAAGTGAACCAAAGGAACAGTCAGAGTGAAAACTTGATTGGGGCTCCTGAAAACCCACCTGGATGCTTTTCCCTGAGTTGCAGAGTCAGTATGTGTGTAGCAATGACCTCAATCTCTTGACTAATTTCCCATCAACTTATTGGATCCGTGTTTTATTTCACTATATATGCCTAAGGCCCCATGATGGTACACTGATACCAAGAGCCAAGCAGTGGGAGAAAGGGCCAGACATTTGAGTTTTTCCCACGCAAGCCGGTTCTCTGTGCTTGCGGTGGGCACGGTGCCCAGTCAGGCTCTGTGCACTGGAGTTAACACATTACCTGGCTCTCCCTTGTTTTGTGCAGTAAGCTGAGATATTATCAAGGGACGGGGTTTTTATTCCACTTCTTAACATTTCCACCTAGAAGTTATTGACTGCCTGGCATTTTGAAAGTTTTCCAGTGGCTGAACATTTAAAAGAATGGTATTGAACTTGTGATGACTGACTTTCACATCCAAACAGTTCAACGTTTTCTCCTCCACATACTATTGACTCTGTACAACTTCCCTTTGGTGCTCACAGTTCTATAGTTTAATTGACTTTTTTAAAATTTCCTTTTACAATGACTTAAGATTTCCTAACAGTAGAATCTTCAATTGGTGCCAGCGGACCCCATTCTCATAGAGGCATTCCTTGTGAGGGCAGGTGAGGTCCTTAAAGATGTCTGCGAACTTGGGGTTGTCTAGGGCTCTTGGGCCCTGGCTCTGATGCGCTTCTCGGTCTCATCAGTAAGTGGAGGTGATGGAATAGATACACACTGCCCAGGTTTAAGTGAGTGACATTTGCAGGTTCCATCTGGCGGAAGAATGATTCTTTCTAGCTCTTGGCAACCTTGCTGTGCTAGTGTGTAGCACTTCATCTGGCCACTGTTGGACCCACAGGGACACACAGCTCAGGGCAGGGCAGATGCACCACTGATCCAAAGGTGGTGGAGGTGAAGAGATAGCATCAGATTTTTTGTATGACTCCAGTTACCATAGGTGGTGAGAAAAGACATTGAGACACTGTCAATTCTTCTCTACAGCCCTTTGTAACCAGAAACCTGTTTAGCAGAATTTTTTGGTTCAGGGTGGGGATCGTAGTTACCAAAACTAATCACAGATGGATTCACTTCTCTTCTCCTGGCTTTGTGATATAACTGGAATAATGTGCCCTCTTTATTTTGGGTCCTTCCCAAGCAGAAGTCAGGGAATGAACTTTTCCAGCATCATTCCCCACAGTAACTGGCAGGCTGGGTTTTCAATGCTCAGCCTGACAATGTGACACATCTCAGATCCAGATGTTGTTGGGTCTACCATGTTGCCTCAGGGCTGCACTCAGCAGTACTGGGGTGCCATGCAGTAGGAGACCTTGCACATGAAACGAACATGTCCCTAACCGTGAGTCCCCATCTTTAATATTAGATGTGAAAGTTATGATTTGTCCATCACTCCCCAGGAGATTTACAAATGGGTGTGCCACCACCTGCTATCCCCTTATCCAGCCAGCCTGAGGATGAAGGCCGGTGTTGACAAGAACCTCCAGGGCTTTCCTCCAACCTCAGGGGCTGTGCAATAAAGTACATCTTTAAAGACTATGAGTCACTATGAGATTGGGAAAGGCGTGGTCTGAGTCTGCAGTCACATGCTCACCCGGGGGACTGGGCTGGCTGGGCAGAAAGTGGGCAGCCAGGGGCAGTGGCTGAGATGTACAACTGCCTATGTGGGCTGGAATCTGGGTTCCCACATCTAACTGCACTCCTTACATTGTGGTATGTCATAGCTTCCATGAGGGCTGTGTGCACAGATTTTAACCCCAGCTCCAGCCCTTGGTACCCTGGCACCCCTAAGAGGCCTGTTTGATTGTGCTTCATTGTGACATGGCTAACAGATTAGGCACTTGGAGAAATGGCAAGTGTCAGTCCTTTGTTTGCAGCTGAGTGTTATCTTCCCTGTGCAGATGAGACAGACTAGCCCTCAAAGGAACACAGGCAGGGTAGGGCAGCAAGGAAGTATGCTGGTCAAATTTCTGCCACCCGCTATGCATCTATAGTAATCCTCATATCATATGGGACAGAATGATGCCAAGGGCTCCAACACCCATACTTGGCTCCCTACTTCTAGTTTGCTTCTTCTGGATGCCCCAGCTGGGGTGGGAGCAGAGATAGGGCCCTATTTGCAGATCCTAGGTTACGAACCTATCATAGTTATACACACAATGCTTATTTCCCATTGAAGGGAATTAAGGTTCCCATCAGGTTTGCTGTGGGTAATTAATATCTGAAAAGCTTACAAAATGTTTTTTTAGCAGAAGGTAGCTCAGTAGAGGAGACATGTCCAGTCTCTTGGGTAAACCGGGAACAAGTTTACAAGTCCCCAACTTCAGCTGCTGCATATTCCAAATGGTACTAAAGCCACAGAAGGCCCAAGTCCTGTATGCAAAGAACAAGCTGGTCAGAGCAGGGCTCACATCTTAATGAGGCTGGTTACCAGCAAGTGACTTTGCCTCCTGGAGCTGATTTCCTCACTGATAAAGGGATGGCACAGGCCCACTGTCGTATGGCCAACTCTGTCCCAGCAGATGAAACAGTATGTGCAACCTTTCCCTGCTGCCCTCCCATGAGTAAGCAAAGCCAGAGTCTGCTGCTAACTGCTTTCAGTGAACACACTTCTTAAGTGTATTCTGTATTTCTTGCTGAAATACAGGAGAAAACTGAAGTAAGGGGAGATGGAGCCCAGAGATCATGGGGGTGGGGGGCAACACTGTAGGGAAGGGAGCTCTAGTCCAGCTCCACTTCCAGGGTCCAGACTCGGAGTCAAGATTCTGCCCTTTCCCACCACACCCCACCTGGACATGCCATTTCTAAAGCAAGTGAGACAAAGGACAGGTGAGGTGCTGTGAGAGGTGAGGGTGTGTGTCCATAGATGCTCTGGTCTACTGCTCTGAGCTACTGCATTGTAACCAGGACCCGCTGGCTTCTAGTCAATGTGATAGAGGACATAGGGCAGATGCCAAGTGCTGAGCCTGACCCAGGGCTTCTCGAGGCAGGAAACTGGGTTACTCTGACAGAGAGGAGTTGGTCTAAAGCCACAACGCAGTTAAGGATAGATGCTAGTAGGAGTGTGGTGGGACAAGGAAGGTCTTAGAACTGCTATTTATTTCCCAATCACTCCCACTCCTGCCCTTGGGGGTGGCTGGGCTCCCTAGCTCACAGATCCAAAGCCCTTTGCTGGGGAAAGTGCTGCAGGGCTGAGGATCTGCTCTGTGGGATATGCTGGGGGCTCTGCCAGAGAAGCAAGACTTTGGGTGACACCCCTGGCACTGGGCTGGTGCTGGAAGGGAACCTATTAACCCTGCTCAGCAATGTGCCTGGGTTTTCCCTTCAGCCAGGTGGAGGCAGCTGACAAAGTCAAAGTCCCCTCCTACCACTTCAGAGGTCTGTCAGAAAGTGGCATGCAGGCGCCCTGGGTGCAGGCTCCTGTTCCCAGGCTTCCCACGGAGAAAAGAAAGATGAGGGAGGAGGAGGATAGAGTGGCGGCCCCAGCTATTCACATCCTTTCCAGGGGTGTCACCTCCAACTCCCCACAAACAGTTGCTGTCGGGGTTGTAGGGCCTGGGAGATGCTCAGTGGTTGACACGCAGCTGGAATATGTCATGGGGACAAGGGCACTGGTTGGGTCATTTGTTGGCTACTGCAGAGAGTTGGTCTCGAATGCGGCCCAGCCCGTCGAGCATGGTGTCCAGCGTCTCTTTACTCAGCTCCACAGTGACTGCAGAGACGGACGGTTCATCCCCGCACAGGCAGGGATCTTCCTGGATCTGTGAAAAGAAAGCCCCGAGTCAGTGCAGTCACACCCCCTGCTATGTGTGTGTTGTACATGTGCTGTGTGTGTGCTATGCATGACCTGTACATGAATTATGTGCAGACTCTGCATATGCTATATGCCTTTTTCTGGGTGGGCAGGTTGCCTGGAGTCAGAAGGCACCTGGGCTGGGAGCCCCCAGCTACAGGGGACAGAGGGATGGAGAGCAGAAAAGCTGGGTCAGGCTATTCACTGGGAGAACTGGAACAGGGCAGCCAAGACCAAGCCCTAGCCTGTGGTCCCTCCCCTGAGAAGACATTCCTCAGGTGCCTGGAGCTGCAGGGCAGAGTCCAGTGGGAGGGAAAAATATCACAAATGCCTGTTCGGATTTTCACCTACTTTCAGAAGCAAGCGTTAAAAAACCAGTTGCTAGAGGCAACCTTACTTCTTCACTCTGACAGGTGCTGAGATTCTGGGTGCTGGGAAGTCAATATGGTGTTACAGGCACCTGCTTTTATCTAGACAAGCTTATAGGGAGAGAGGTGCTATAAAAAGCTTCCATGGAGAACTGCACGGGGAAGATAACACTCAGGAGCAAACAAAGGACTGACACACGTCATTTTTCCAAGTGCCTAATCCGTCAGCCGCATCACAGTGAAGACCAATCAAATAGGCCTCCGAGGGGGTAACAGGGTACCAAGGGCTGGAGCAGGGGTCGAGATCTGTGCACACAGCCCTCATAGAAGCTATGACACACCACAATTCAGGAAGAAACTTTAGTAGGCAAGTTATTGTTTCCTATGTCTCATAAGTCTCTTGGTTCCAGTTTCCACTTTTACGATGACTATAGAAAATCAATAGAGTAACTCTTTGTAAATAAGTAAAACCACTACACTTTCTGTTGAGTTCTGGGCAGACCCAGCAGTGCTCAAAGGTTGATTCCTGGCACTACGCTCACTCCTGTTGTTGTTTGAAGGGCTGTAAATGGTGTTGGGGATCAAACCCAAATCAGTTGCATGTAAGCTCCAAGCACTGTGCTATCTCCCACCACCACCTCCCTTTTATTAACTTGATTGAGAGATGTCGAAACTGGTATAAGACTGGCATTTATGAAGTCCAAGGGGGTTCCCTTTCCTTCTCTTTAAGCAGGATGGAAGTCGCCATACCTTCAACTGGAGCAGACAGGTGGGGACGGCCATGCGACTGATGCTGTCTGAGGCGGTCTTGATGTCGACTCTCCAGTCCAGGTCCACCAGGCGTGGCAGAGAAACTGTGAACAAGATGGCTCAGCTCAGGGTCCCTGTACCGCCGAAGCCTATGAGACTCCACTGTGTAAAGGCAGTTCTGAGTGTGGACAGGTCTCCTGCATTTCATCCCCAGGAATGGGGTCCAAGATCCCCAGCTAGCCCTGTGGCATCCTATAGGCAGTGTGAATTTGTGGAGGAGACTCCAGCCTAAGCATCTGCCAAAGGGGTATCAGGGAGGAATGAGACACATGCAACGGAGAAGATGAGCTTGTGGTTCAAGGCTTTGGACACATGGGGCTGCCACATTAGTTGGAGGAAATCGTGCTAGCTCTCAAATGAATCTGGCTTGAATCTACTTTCTAATCTCAAGGCCTACTGCCTTATTGGGAAAGGGGAAGAGTCCTAGCCTTGTTCCTAGCCATTTCCTAGCCAAGAAGAAGTAGCAGAGTCAGTGTAGGCCCTTCCTCAGCATTCAGACTGGCATGGAGAAGCAGAGAATGTATCTATTAAGCATATTTTTTTGGTTTGCTTTTGCCCAGCTATGCTGAGGGTCTACTCCTGGCACAATGCTTGGAGTTCATGCCCTTGTGCTCAGGGGAAATGTATTAGTAGGAACTGAACTCAAGAGCCCTGCATGCAAGCAAAGCATGCAGAATTAACCCTTTGAGCTCAGCCTAAATATCTACTCTTATTTAACATTTGAGCATCATCATTTGTGATCAATTTTTTTCCCTAGTTAAAATTGAATTAATTTAAGTCCTTTGGGTATTACTGCTTTGGGTATTTCTTTTATTTTGTTTTCAGGTTATTGCTTATTTTCAATAATAGGCCTGTGTTATATTAAGTTGATCTTGGGGAGAAAAAATAATAAAAGGTAGAATAGAAATTATGGCCTCAATTGGGTGTAGACTGGAGTAATTCCCTGTGCTCTCTGGTTAAACACTGGGCCCTGGTGGACCAGGAACAGTGGCTGAGTAAAGGGTGGTGGTGTACTCACTCTGATTGGCTTGGGCTTCGGTTCTCCAGGCAGATCTGTGCAAGAAGGAGAGATAGGGGAAAAGCATGATAAAAACAAGGTCCCAGAAGAGGCCCTCAGACTAGAGGCTCTTCCTAATATGAGCCTCAAAGCTGTGACCATCAGAAGGGAAAGGTTCACAGAAATGTTTCTCTCTAAGAAGCAGATTTGTGTGTCTTGCAAAGCTCAGAGATGGTCAGGTGGTCATGCTGTTCATTCTCACAATGTAGAGGAAAAAGAAAAGTCAGGAAGCATCAGAGACAGTGTTCTTACTCTATTTTCTCTGAGGCAAAGCTTGGAAGTTACAAGTGGTTTTCCTTTACTGAGTCTCTATGCTATGTCTTGCAGCCTGACTAAAACACTGCCAAACAGATGGTCTCAGGCTCCAGTAAATACCATAAGAGGTGAGCAGAGCTGGGGCCATAGCAATAGCACTGCAGAGAGGACATTTGCTTCATATGTTGCCAACCTGGGTTTGATCCTCAGGATCCTATATGGTTCCTCGAGCATTGTCAAAAGTGATTCTTAAGTGCAGAGCCAGGACTGGCTCTAAGAAATGACAGGTATAGCCCCAAAACAGAAGGAAAAAAAAAGGGTGAGCAGAGTTGGCATGGTGCTTAGGCACGTATGAGATGTTTCCAAGTCACAAAACCCATTATGCCCAGCATATGCCCAGCAGAGTTTGGACCAAATGTGCTGCTAACCAAGAGCTAAGTGTTTCTGCTTAGATTCTATGTATTTAAAAGAGTTTACCTAGCTAGAAAATATTCATAAAAGAAATGAAAATGCCTGCTGAATACACAAAAAAGCTATTTGATACAGTAAATATCAGAGGCATAGAAAATCAAATTAGGAATCATCTGTTTATGTGTGCAACTGGGGAAGAGTATGTTAAACAAACAAATACCCCTCCCCCAAACAAAAAACCCTCAGTGCAGAGATTTGAGGAGAAGGTGGAAGACTGGCAGGTGTCTTGCAGATGTCACTGTGGAGTTTAACCCAGTCAGCAATCAAGCACGGTGCCAGGCGCACCAAAGTGAAAACTGCTGACAGTCTAAACATCCAGCATTCAAGAACTGCTTAATTAACAGATACAGTTTCTTCATGGAATATATGTAGGTGGCAAAATAAAATGCTATCAAAGATAAAAGCTATTGATCTGTAATTCAATTGTGATCATGCTGCTCACTGCACACAGCAGATTATAAAATGGTCTGCTCCACTGCATTCTAAGCAAAAAATAGCCTCCTCATTCCTCGACAGATATGTAAGTGGATAGATACGCAAGTACTGACAGACTCTGCAAAAAGGGGTGAGTCCTGCTAACCCTGCATGCAGAGGGGAAGGGGTAGGGTGCATGCTACAGTTTCTCTTTCTTCCCGCCCAACCTCCCTTGGTGGACTTTGCAACCAAGCCTAATACTTCTAGGAATAGGCAGCCACACATGTAAAGCCCCCAAAGCATGAGCACTCACACATGTTCCAGGATGATTTTTGTCAGCAGGTTTTTGAGGCTCTGGTGGAAATCCTCAGGAAAGAGAGCCAGAATCGCCTCAGCGGAGGACAAGTTGCGGAAGGTCACCAGCCTGGTGAGGCGGTGCAGGGCCTGGAGCAGCTGCAGGGGAGACAGAATGGCCATGGGTGGGTGAGAAGGGTGAGAGTAGGGGCAGAGGATGGCAGGGAGTGTGCTATTTGCCAATCTGAGGCCGCTGCCATGCACAGCCACCAATCAGGCTGGGCCTCAGGGATGCTGTGAGGCCTGCGGGCTGTCATGACTACTGCCCATGACTCTTGGACTATGTGAGTGAATCAGACACACACAGCACAACAAGGCCCACTCCCTTCTGCAGAGGTGCAGACATTCAGTCTTATCTCCAGAGAATGAAGGCAGGGGAGTCAGCTGTGCTCCTAGGCAACTCTACTCTGGGCTCAGGGCCAACAGGGGGCTCAGATTTGCAAGGTCTGTGGGTTGCCTTGTCTCCTTGCCAGAACCCAGAGCTGTGCCCCTTAACTGAGCCAGCTCCTAGGGACTCCGGAATTGGAACTTAAAGCCAGGCACAGTGGTAGCATGGCTTTGTCCTGAAGCTGTTGGCGGAAGGATGCAGAACAAGAGTGCCACCCTGTCCTCACCTCTACTGGGCTCCTGGGGCTGAGAAAATGGGGGTTGAGATAGGAAGATGAGGACAGTCACCTATTCTGCAGCCTGGTTTTATCTGGGCTAAGAGAAGTCACAGTCAGGCACCCAGGAGGAGTCAGCAGGAGGATCCCATACTCTCCCTAGAGGTGTGGTGTGGAGTAAATGGAGATATTCTCTGGGGCCTTATTGACTGTGTGTGTGTATGCACATGTGTGTGCTCATCTGTGTGTTAGGGGTGTTTCACCTGCTTACTCACAGGGTTCCCTTATCTCTCCCCATCATCACTCTTTCCCACTGCCACCTTTCTGTTTTCCAGACTCACCTCCCAAGTGTCTGCTGGCAGCCAAGTCTTTTGCCTGAGCATCTGGCTCACTGCCACATTGTGCTTCTTGCTTCTGCCTTTCTTTACTCACTGGACCTCACTGAACTCAGTTCTCAGTGAAAACTGCACAACGCAGGGCTGCTAATTGGAAGACCTCCTGTTTGAGGTTTGTGCTGTCCCTGGAAAGCAAAGCCTACGTGTGCCACACACCCAGATGAGCTTGGCAGGGCCTCCTGGGGCCTTGGAGCTGCTGCCCAGTGAGCCCAGGGAACACTCTGCCCTTTGCGAACTCACTGACAATTTATCAACACCAGAAAGTGGCAGGTTTGGAAAGGAAACCTTTCCAAGGCTGGCTTTTGTCCACGCTTGTCAAGGGAACAAGTCTGCAGAGGAAGCAGTGAGAAGCTCTTCAGCATGAGCTGCCTTCATCAGACGAAAGTGAGGGCTCTGAGACAAGAGCCTTCACAGGCTGGACATCACAGGTCCCAGCTCATCACACTTACTTGCTCTGCCTCTGCCTGGGTCACAGACAAACTGGAAGACGTACTCTCCAACAGCATCTGGGAGTCCAGGGCTGAACTGGAAAAGCTATCTCGGCACAGCTGTCTGACAACATCCTTCGAGGAGGCCTAGAAATCAATCCATGGGTGGGAGCAAAGAACATGCTCAGACATTGAAGAACCCACATGCAGTCTTGGGGGTGGTAGGTCACCTTCAGGACTCGAAAAGGGAGGTGAAGAGTGCACTTCTGGTTGAGAAAGATGGAGCAGACTTCCACACACCCCTTTCCATAACTTCTCTTATTAAATTCAACCCAACTCCCTGGACACTACTGAGAAATGAAATATGAAGCAGCTTGGAGAGGGGTAAGGATATGCTGTGAGGATCCCAGTCAGTGCCAGAGAGCTAAGTTTTGGGGCTCCTTTTAGTCAAGGTGGAAGAGAGTGTAACCCAAGAGGTCAATGGGTATATATGGGGAGCTCGAGGAAGTAATTGCTCCCTCTCTTTTGTTTACTGGGTCACATTCAACTATGGTCTGGAGGTACTCCTGGATCTGCACTCAGTAATTATTCCTGGCAGAGTTTGGAGGATCATACAGGATGCCAGGGATCAAATCTGAATCTACTGTGTGCAAGGCATACGCCCTACCTGTGTGCTATGGCTCCAGCCTTAGTGTTCCCTCTAATTAAAGCACCCAGGAAGGGGCAGCTCAGCAAGACAGAATCTTTAAACAAGAGCTGTTCTTCTCAGACTCCACACCCAGCTTCTGAGAAGCTGTGAGGGGGAATTCCAGCACCACTGTTGCAAAAGGTCAAGGTGAGAGTTGGAACCTCTTCCCTGTCATGCACTGATGTGCACCCACAGCCTCATTGAAACAGGGGGATCCTATGGAGACTTTGTTTTCTGCCCTGCCCATTAAAAAT
>PVKC010027757.1:0-15657 GCA_004027635.1 Crocidura indochinensis | reverse complement strand
GGGGGGGCATGACAGAAAATAATTGAGAAGCACTGTCTAGGAGGAGAGATATTGCTGGATCATATGGGAACTCAATTCTTAGTGTTTTTGAGGAATATCTATATTCATTTCCCAAAAAGGTTGGATTAGTGGACATTCTCACCAACAGTGAATGAGGATTCCTTTCTCTCCGCATTTGCTCCAGCACTGGTTAAATTATTCTTTTAATCCTAAGGCTATAAGCAGAAGAGACAAAGGGGTAATTAGTCTTGTTGGTAATGGCGAGGTATGTTTGTGTGTGAGTGTATTCATATGTGTATATGTGTTAATGTATGTTTATATACATTTCTAAATATGTGTGTGTATTGGGAAAGTGAAGGGAATGGAAGATTTTTCTCCTCAGTACATAATGGTTTTGGTGTGTAGTAAGGAGGTAGGCATTAAAGGTGTCTTTTTAACATTGTTTAGATATAGATAAAAGACCCAACCAGGCCTGTATAGTCTAGCCCATAATTACTATGGATAGCTCATAGATGGGTACATGATCTAAATAAGGTTCAGTATTCAATGCCTGTTTTCTTTTTCATGGGGTCGATTGTTTAGGATGCTGAATATTAGAGCCTTGAGGAGAATATAATATCAGTGAAACAATAAAGTTGGGGGTCTTGAGAAAAAGTGTTGGTATGCAATTGAACCAAGCTAAAACCCTTGCATCATGGGTTTTGTTCTCTGAGCACCACTGGGTGTGGCCCCAAGCAAACAAAAGTAATAAAGTTAAGATATAGAGAGAATGAGGGCTAATATCCTACAAACTATAAAATGGGGGAAATATTTTTAAAATGCAATATTTATATTTTAATATTAAAATTAAATTTAGCTAAATTAATTAATTAAAACTAAATAAAATAATATTTAATATTAATGCTTAATATTTTATTTTATTATTGTTTTTATCCTAATTATTGCTTTGATTTTCTCTATGAGAGTAGGATTTATTCATGAATCTTTTTGTTGTGCATCTTATCTAGGTAGTTGGGTAGCCCTGCAAATTTTTCTTTTTATGATTATTAATGGCTTTTAATGTTTAATATTTTAAAAATATTTAAAAAACTTAACTTTGGGGGAACAGTTATACTCATGGAGTTTATAAGCATATGAGCCAATACCAATTCTCTTTGCTGTACTGTTTCTTAAGCTAGTTTAAGGTGGTTGCTTATATACTCAGTTATTCTAACTACACAGAAATGGATTATAACCAGAACATCTTCATTTTTGCTGTTAACCTCTTATCATTATAATTTGATCCTGCAGAAGTTTCCTGCTTTTATGGTAATTTGTTTCATTTCCATCTAGTAAGGAAGGTTGCCATAATCTTTTACATATTGTCCTAGTGAGGACAACCTGAAGTTTTGATAGTAAGTGCTCTTTGAGTTGGAAATTACTTCTCCTTACACGCCCCCATTCAGTATTTTGAAGGCCATGCTCTTCATTGTTAGAATTACCTGCCCATTGCCAAATAGGCCAAAGACCACTGTGGAGGATACAAAAAGTACTACCCTATATGCTAAGGCTCTCTGCTAAGAAAAATGAGTCAGATTGGCTGGGAAGATCCTAGAGTGGGAAGAGCCTTTCATGCTGAAATCTTTGTACAATCTCTGCCACCTCATGTGGAAGGCCCATCACCATTACAAATGGAATCAGGAGTAATTCCTGAACTTCTTTAGATGTGATCCTCAAACCAAATAAACAAAGAAAAACTCCATGGTAGAAAAACCACCTGTTGCTGGGTGGACTGCATCACACTCTTGATTGTGTTCTATTTTTAAGGTTATGATAACTGTTTATGTTGTTGTCTTTAGGGGATCCCCACATTGGTTGAACCTAGGGAGGTTTCTTAACAGAGATTACAATAATGATTCCTGGGAAAAGGGTTTTGCTTTTAAACCATTCCCCCCTTATTAGTCCTTAAAGGGTATCTTTTCTGGAATAATTTCCTCAGATCCTCTAGATTATCTTTGCCACTGAACCTTTGTTAAAAGCAAATCAGTAGTTTAAGAAATCCAAATGGCAATGCACCATTTGCACAAACAGAAAGCACAGGACATTGAATATGTCTTGAGACACTTTGGGGGTGTCAGGTGCGTTGGTGCCTTAGCTAGTCTTTATTCAGATTCCTGGGCTCCAAGGGGAGAGTAGAACTAGAATTGCTTGAACTAGAGGAAGAATGAGTAGAAAACACCACCCCGCCAATGCAATTCCAGGGGGCAGTCGCCAGCAGCGCCCTAAAGCTTTTTTTGGTGTCCCTGGCAGGAAAAAAAAAAAAAAAGCAAAGGTCTAGAAAAGGATCACAGCGGTGAACCCTACGGGCTAGGTTCTCAGGTTCCCAGACTGCTTGGGGGTGCATGCCTATGCTAAAGTGAGAACCTGTGCAGTTGCAGCACGAACCCTAACTCAATGCATTTACCCTAGTCACTAGTGGAAGGGAGATCCGAGCTGCAGGGAAGCAGGGAAAAGAACTGAGCCAGGGCCAGCAGAGCAGCCAAGGGCCAGCCCCATCCGTGGCCTCCAAAATCAGACAGCTCCTGGGCCTCCCTGCATCTCCAGTCGCCTCCTTTCCCTTCTCTCCTCGTCTCGTCTTCCCCTCCAAGCCGAAAACGTGTGAGGCTCCTTTAAGAGGGAGCCGGGGTGCCCCTGGGGGTGGGAACCCCTCGGCAGCTCGGGCGGCGGCCGCGCGCCGCCGTGATGCTCCTCTCGACGCGCAAGGGCTCCGGCTCCGGCTCCCGCGGCCGCTGCGGCCGCGCGGTCGCCTCCACCTCCTCCTCCTGTTCTTCCTCCTCGTCGCGTTCCGCCCGCCCTGCCTCGGAGCGTGGTGTTCTGCAGCGGCGAGGACCAGTGCTATGTCGGGAAAGTTCGGGGAGGGAGCGCAGGGGGCCATGCAATCGGGGCTCCGGCGCGGCGCCTTGCAGGAGGTGAGTCTCGGGGTCCCCGGGCCCCTGGGGCTTAGGGTGCTCGGCGCGTGGGAGTGGGTGGCAGAAGAGGAGGCGAAGGCTGCTGTGCACGAAGTTGTTGCCGGAGGAAGAGCTGGTGGGCTTTGCGGGGAGATTTCTCCAGCTGCACTGGAGTTATTTCAGCAGCCAGTGCCACCCGGTAAGGGGTTGGCAGGGCTGGCAGGGACTCGGTTCCCCCCCCCCCCCACACACAGCCCCATGCAGCTCAGCTCTCAGCACCCCCCAGCCCCCCAGCCCTTACACACTGGAGCTGTGAGGCCTCCTGTGTTTCCTGAGGGTGGAAGGTTGGAATCCGACGCCCCGATCTTATTTTTCTTTTCTTTTCTTTTCCTTAGCCCGACTATCTCCTCTGGAAGCTAAGAGCTGGGTGTGTGCGAAATGCGAGTCTGGAAGCCTCTGGAACTTTTGCACCGCAGTCTGGGAGCTTTTGGGGCTGCAGAGAATGCATCCCGGGGGTGGCCCGAGGTGCAGGCTCGGCTTGGAGCGCTCCACAGTTCGCAGAGCTTGGCCCTTCCTGGGGGGTGTGCAAGCTGGCTTCCCCAGGGGTACCTGGCAGCCTCGGTGGGTGGATTTTTTTCTAGCTATACCCTGATTTTGGTGCTCTCTCTGTAGCCACCCCACCTCTCCATGGGAAGCAGACATGCATACTTTTATTTATTTGAATTAAAAAATTCCCAGAGGACCAGGGGGCCTAGAACACACAAACAACGACTTTCTGAAATGAAACCCCCCACCCCCCCGGGATAGCTTTATTTTTTTAAAACCCATCACTTAAGTCTTTGAAGAAATCTTTAAACTCAGTCTGGGGACTTTAGGTGTTCTGCGACTGGGAGGTGGTTTTTCAAGGAGGCAAAGCTAGGGGGTTGTAGCTATATATTTATAGTTTAATGATAAGGTTTTCTTGGTGTGTATTGGTGGACTCGATCTGTATTGTGTCTTAGATGTAGAAAGGCTCAATGTATGTTTGGAAGAGTATTTCTAAAAATCATTAGTACAACCAGACCTTTCTTGCATAATTTAACATTTGCTTTAGACTATTTAACCCTTGGATGAGCTAGAGAAATAGCTGGAATTATTTGATGAGACCTAGTATGTAGTACATAGATGGTTAAATGTGTCCTGTGGGAGAAGGAAGCCCATTTTCTCACACCCCCAGATGTCTCCCACACTTTTCTATTCCTGTTTCTGTTCTCTTACACCGTACCTCTCCTTACACACTAAGAAACTGTTGGAAGATACCTGTGTTCTGTGAGGGTTTTTTGGGGGCAATTATATAAATATTTATTAAAACTTTTCTTTATGAAGCAGTATATGGAGGGTTTATTTTCTCTTTTAATTTTATTTATTTTTGTATATTATTTTCTAATTAAGCACCATGATTACAAACATGTTTGGGTGGGCTTCAGTTATTAAAAAAGAACACCCCCCTCACCAGGGCAACCTCACCACAGTGCTCCCCATCTCCCTCCTCCCCCACCTTCTGCCTGTGTTTAAGAGAGGGTTTCTAATTCTCTCACTCACTACCATTGTCCTGATAGTTGTTAGAGTAGTTATTTCTCTAACTGCACTCACCAGTCTTTGTAGTAAGGTTCAATTCATGGGCTAGTTCTTCTGGCCCTCATCTCTATTGTCTCTGAGTATTATTACCAAATTGTCTTTTATTTTTCTTAAATCCCACAGATGAGTGAGGCTATCTCTCTCCCTCTGGCTTATTTTACTCTGCATAATAGTTTCGATGTTCATCATGTATAGGAAAATTTCATGACTCCATTTTTCCTGACAGCTGCATAGTATTCCATCGTGTATATCTACCACAGTTTCTTTAGCCACTCATCTGTTGTTGGCATCTTGGTTGTCTCCAGATTCTGGTTATTGTAAACAGTGCTGTAATGAACATAGGTGTGCAGAAGGCATTTTAGTTTTATGTTTTAGTTTTCTTAGGGTATATATCCCTAGGAGTTAGGTACAGCTGGATCACTTGGGAGCTCAATTACTATTTTTTTGAGGAATCTCCATATTTTTTTCTATAAAGGCTGAACTGGAAGGCATTCCCACCAGCAGTGAAAGAGACTTCCTACTGTGATGGGTGCTAGTCTTTGTGGCGTGAGATGGTACCACATTGTTTTGATTTGGATTTTTCTGATGATTAGTCATCAGGAAATGTTTTGTGAAGTTTAGCACAGCACCAATTTGGCATGTGACTACATCCCAATTATTTTGAAAAAGAAAAGTAGAATATGGGAGCTTGTTAAAGGATATCATGTAGGGTTTAGCTGCTCAGATATATGTTCTCTGTATAGTTTTGGGTGGTGAATGTACACTACCAAAACAGAGTCTATTGTAGGAGACATGTTATTTACAGGGCGAAGTTTTGCAAGAAAATAATTCCAGAATAATCATTAATTTTACAGCTATTTGTTTGGGTTGTACGTTTTTATCTCTGAGCATAACCTTGTTACTCTGATGTCCATTATTCCAGAACTGAATTTTTTTAAAAAAAGAGTACCATTTAAAGTGTTTTCTGAAAATTTGTGGAAAAACATTGCTTAGAAAAAGTCATATTTTTAGCATTCTAACTTATCATTTTACCATTATTTTTCTGGACTCCAGGAAAGAAAGTAAGATTCAGTAAGAATTCAGGATTCTGGGGCTCGGGAGATAGCATGGAGGTAACGCATTTGCCTTTCATGCAAAAGGTCATCGGTTTGAATCCCGGTGCCCCATATGGTCCCCCGTGCCTGCCAGGAGCAATTTCTGAGCATGGAACCAGGAGTAACCCCTGAGCACTGCTGGGTGTGACCCAAAAAAAAACCAAAAAAAAAATAATTCAGGATTCTATAATAGATGTTACTTAAATCCTAAAATTTCACTCATATGTTTAATGTGAGTACCTGGAGATTTTGTATGTAGTTTATTTGGTTGGAGATGATTGTTTTAGGAATTATTGTTTTTGTTTTTGAAATTATATATTATAAATCTATTCCTAAGTTTTTCCATAGATCAGACATGTCAATAGATAATAACAGCAGTTCTGAAAAATTGGAAGGTAGAGTAGTTCTTCTTGGAGCTTTTTCTTCTATCAGAACTTTTATCAGTATCAGTTAAGAAAAAATAATACAGTGCTTTGGCTGGAGAGATGGTATAGCAGGTAGGGATTTTCTTTGAATACTTTGGCCTGGTCTTCACCCATAGCACCAATCATTGTATCAATGGATTTTGGAAGAGATATTTCTTATTCCTTAGTAATCTATCTTTAGTGGAGAAATTACTGAAATTATTTATTTAGTGTTTCTTTTAACTCTTAAAAAATGACTTTCCTGGGACCTGGGAGATAGCATGGAGGTAAGGCGTTTGCCTTTCATGCAAAAGGTCATCAGTTTGAATCCCGGTGCCCCATATGGTCCCCCGTGCCTGCCAGGAGCAATTTCTGAGCATGGAGCCAGGAGTAACCCCTGAGCACTGCCGGGTGTGACCCAAAAACCACAAAAAAAAAAAAAAAAAAAAGACTTTCCTGGCATCTCTGCAGGTATGGGATCTAGAGGGTGGACCTCAATGGTTTGATAGGCAAACCTTCATTAGTTTTGGTATTCTATTTATTTATTTATTTATTTATTTATTTATTTATTTATTTATTTGGGTTTTGGGTCATACCCAGTAGCACTCGGGATCATTTCTGGCTCTGCTCAGGGATAGCTCCTGGAAAGCATGGGAGATGCTGGGTTCGAACCACTGTCTGACCTGGATTGACTGTGTGCAAGGCAAATACCCTACCACTGTGCTATCTCTTTGGCCCCAAGTTATGATATTCTGTTTTTTGAAATGACTTATTAAGTATTTGATTTTAAGTAGGTACTTATTCATACTTGGAAAAATAATGCTTATAATGCAGTGCTCTAGCCGCTATAAACAAAGCTTTATCGTATTTCTTATCACATTTGAAGCTGCTACATTTCAATATATGTAAGTAAAAATAAAATATTTTCAGACATATTTTCTGTCCTAATTGTTAGGCACCTTATAGAAATGTGTTTATATTTTCTTTTTTATTCTATTTTTTTTCGGGCCACACCCTTTTGATGCTCAGGGGTTACTCCTGGCTAAGGGCTCAGAAATCGACCCTGGCTTGAGAGACCGTAGGGGTGGGGGTGGGGGGGGATCGAACTGTGGTCCTTCCTTGGCTAGCGCTTACAAGGCAGACACCTTACCTCTAGTGCCACCTCGCCAGCCCCATTTTTTTTTTTTTGGTTGAAATGTGTTTATATTTTCTACAGATGAATTTGCTTTGTTGCATTTTTCAGAATTTCTTTTTCATTTTTGCAACTGTGGCTTATTGTATTTAGAGTAAATTCTTTGTATTTACTTGAACCAGTAACGTGTTTCATGGATTTTATGTTTATCTCTCTCACTTTCAAAATAGTATTTGAAATCTTATTAGCCTCTGCCAATCAGAACTGATGGACGTTGGTCAATTATAGTTTCAGTTTCTTGGGAATTTTGTTTAGGGCTAGATATGGCCCTAATTTGAAATAGATACTTTTATAACCACAAATCATAGAGTACATTCCAAATAATTTGTAGTGTGGGTAACCAACATGCTTTAGTATTTAGTTTTTTAGTTGGGTCAAGGCAATGTGCCATGCTGGTTAAAAATGGTTTCTGAAATTGACAAAATGCTATTTTCATTTTTGAGTTTGACATACAGAATAAAGTGCCTGTTAGTCTCTATGACAATAAATATGGACAGGATTGATAAAAATACTTTATTCCCTTACTGGCAGTATACCAGAAAATTCAGAAAATTCAAGCATGAAACTGTTGCTTAATACTCTCGAAAGCTCATTTATGTTCAGTGAAAATGAGTTGGGAGGGATGAATTTTAACTTTCAGGTCTGGACAAAAATATGACATTGCAGCTAAGATGATAATCTAGTGTTTACTTATGAAAATTAATTGAAAAGTTTGCTTAGAGTAATTTTCAGATGCTTTAATGATATTGACTAAATGTGGGTAATTGACTGAAAAGTATGTAAAATTTGTGATTGAAAAGGCTTCATGTGAAAATGGTCCAATCTAAGTGACTGCTAACAGATCTAACTAGAATTTATTTTTTGACTGTTCTCTCTAGGAGGTTTAGGGGATGAGCAGCGTGCTGGGTGGGGGCATCATGTTACTAGGGATTAAATTTGAGGCCTTTTATATGTCAGGCTTGCACTTCAATCTGTTGTGCTCTTTTGGACCCTTAGGGAGGGTTTTAATATAATTTGTAATTATTTTTAATATAAATCTAAAATAATTGATGAACTGTAGAGATTCTTTAAGGGATAAGGTGCTTACTTTGTACAGGGTGACAGGTTCAATCTCTGGCATCATGTTGGTCCCCTGAGCACTGCAAGAAAGATCCCTGAATACAGAGGCAGGATCACCACTGAATATGGCCCCAAACAAAACATTAGATAAGCAAAAACGTTTGGCAGAGTTTATTATTTCTGAGGATTTATTTTGCAGGATGGTGGGGGAGGTGTGTGATTCTTTATTCAAACACTATCAGCTCTTTTGAAATTTTCTTTAAACAAAATCAAGTACATAAAACAATTTAGAGAATGAATATTTATAATATTTGAAGAGATTAAAATTTTGTATCAAAATATAAATTTTAGTTGAAAATAACTAAAGAATTAGTTAAAATCTATGCTAGATATTTGACATAGTAATTGACTGCGATAAGTGCCTGTTACAGTTTTTCTTTTTTTTTCATTTTTGGTAATGCTCAGGAATTACTCCTGGTTATATAATCAGAAATAATTCTGGGGATTTTTGGGGGGATCATATGAGATGCTGGGGATCAAATCTACAAGACAACTTCTTTCTACCACGATTTGTCCTAGGTTAGCCATGTGCAAGGCAAACACCCTACCACTACTCTGGCCCTAGGTTTTGTTTTTTTAATATAAATAGGTTCTGGGAGGATATTGATGCAAAAGGAGAGAATGGTTCTTACAAATGACACATCTGTTGCCTTTCAGTAAACAGAATGTTTGCTTTCATGTGCACTTGTATTAGAATCCAGTCTTTTCATCATCTTAGCTTATGTTTTCCCATTTCTTCCAACCTGTTAAGAAGTAGTCTGCTTTCCTGTTCAGTCTTGTCCCAATCCTGATGACTTTTTGTTTTCCATGCCCAGCATTTGCAGATTGCTTGTTACATCTTTTTATTTTTTATTTATTTATGTTTTTCTTATCTATTTTTCTTTTATTTAAACACTATGATTACAAAGTTGTTCATGATTGAGTTTCAGTCTTACAATCAACACTTTATCTCATTTATACCCAGCTATTGTCCAAAGTGGTCAGTCCAACTATCATTGTCATAGTGTACCTTCTCTACCCTAACTGCTCTACTTCATTATTTGTGGCAAACTTCCTACCATGGACTGGTTCTTTTGGCCCTCAATTGTCTCTGGATATTATTACCATACCATCTTTTTTCTTGTAGTCCACAAATGAGTGAGATTATATCTAAATAACATGCAGTGAGATTATGTCTCCCTGTGACTCATTTTACTCAGTTTAATAATCTCCATATCCATCATGTATAAGCATAATTTATGACTTCAGTTTTCCCTACAGCTGCATAGTATTCATTCCATTGTATATAGATGTACCACAGTTTCTTTAGTCACTCAGTTGTACTGACATGTAGATTGTTTCCAGATTCTGACTATTGTAAATAGTGCTGCAATGAACATAGTAATGCAGAACGCTTTTCTGCGTAGTATTTTATGTTCTTATGTATATATCTGTAGGTATTGCTGGATCATATAGGAGGATAATTTCTAGTTCTTTGAGAAATATCCGTATTGTTTTTCCAAAAGGCTGGGCTAGTAGGCATTCCCACGAAAAGTGAATGAGAATCCTTTTCTTCCCATATCTGCATCAGCACTGGTTATTCTTGTTCTTTGTGATGTGTGCCAGTTGCTGTAGTGTGACATGATACCTCGTGTTGATTTGCATCTCCCAAATGAACAGTGATGTGGGGCATTTTTATTTATGTGACTGTTGACTATCTGTATTTCTTCTTTGAGGAAATGTTTGTTCATTTTTTTCTCCGCATTTTTGGACCTGGTAAGATTTTTTTTCTTGCTGAGTTCTATCAGTGCTTTGCATATCTTAGATATTAGCCCCTTATCAGATGGGTATTGGGAATAGTTTCACCCTTTTCATGGGTAATCTTTGAATCCTATTCATCATTTCCTCTCAGGTGCTGAAGCTTCTTAGATTAATGCAGTCCTATTTGTTTATATTTGCTTCCACTTGCTTGACCAGTGGTGTTACTTCCTTGAGGATGATGCCTTTAACTTCTGTGCCATGAATGTTCTTCATTTTCATTTGTGTACCTACAGTTTGGTTTTAGGTCTGATTCCTAGATCTTTAATTCATTTGATTTGATCTTTGTGCATGATGTTAAATAAGGGTCTGAGTTTGTTGTTTTTGCATGTAGCTGACCAGTTTTCCCAAAACAACTTGTTGAAATGTTTTTTTTCTGCACTTTTTATTTTTGTCCCTTTATCAGAGATTAATTGCTCTTATACCTGAAGGTCCATCTCAAATTTATTTCATGAATCTGTCTTTATTTCAGTATCATGTTGTTTTAATGACTGCTATTTTATAATACATTTTAAAGTTGGATAAAGTTGCTCTTTACATCTTCTTTTCCTAAGGATTGCTTTAGCTATTAATGTACATTTATTGTTTCATATGAATTTCAGGATTGTCTGATCTATTTCTTTAAAATATGGATATTTTTAAAACTCATGAACAGGGTATATATTTCCATTTCCTTGTGTCTTCTTATTTTTTGAAGCACTCTTTTGTAGTTTTCTTTGTAGATCTTTCACTTCTTTAGTTATATTACTGCAAGTTACTTGATTTCCTGAGACACAGTAGTACTGTGATCATTTTAAAAAATATCTATTTCCTTTTATTGTTTATATATAGAAGAGCTATGGATTTTTTCATATTAATTTTGCAGCCTGATACTTTACCATACATAACCTTCTATGTGAATTCTTTAGTATCATGCCATCTACAGACAGTGAGAGCTTGATTTATCCTATTCCTAGTTGGATGCCTCCAATATCTTTATTTTAACCTAATTGCTATGGAAAATACTATCTTGAATAGAGTGGCAATAAGAGGCAAATTGTCATTTGCCAATTTAGAGGAAAGGCTTTAGATTTTTCCCCAAGTTTGCAATGGGTTTTTGGTAAATGGCTTTGACTATGCTGAGAAAAGTTCCTTCAGCTTTCATCTCGTTGAAAGTTTTTATCATAGCTGGTGCTTATCTTGTCAAAAGCTTTCTCTGCATCTGTTGATCTGATCATATTATTGTTTTTTATCTTACTAATATGATGTATCATATTGATTGGCTTGTGTATATTAATTCATCCTTGCATCTCTGGAATGAGTCCTACTTCGTCATGATGTATGACATTCTCTATGAATTGTTGGATATGAATTGTTTGCTAATATTTCGGTGAGGACTTTTGCACCTGAGTTCATCAAGAATATGTCTGTAATTCTCCCTTTTTTTGTGTGTGTGGTGTCTGCTTTCATCATCAGGGTGATGGTAGCTTCATAGAAACTCTTTGGGAGGTTTATGTTTCTTTAACATCCTGGAAGAACCTGAAATGGATTGGCAGTAGGTCCTTTGGTAAATGTTTGATAGAATTCACTAGTGGATCCATCTGGGTCTAGGCTTTGTTTTTGGGAAGCCTTTGATTATCATTTAAATTTTCTCAATAGTGATGCATACTCTCAGGAATTACAGGCTATCTTTTTTCACCCTTAGGAGGTTATAGGAGTCCAATTATTTATCGATTTATTCTAAGTTCTTTTGTTTTGTGGTATAAAGATTCTCAAGATAATCTCGGATTACCCTTTGAATTTCTGTAATTTCTGTAGGAACACTCCCCTTTTATTTTTGATTCTGTTTATTTTCTCTCTCCCACTTTTGTTAAGAGTCTTGTTAATGCCTTTCAGGTCATGTTTACTTTTTCAAAGAACCAAGTTTTGCTCTCACTGATCTTTTGTATTGTTTTCTGGGTGTCCAGTTAATTAAATTTTGCTCTAAATTTTATTATTTTCTTTCTACTAGCTACTTTCAGCTCATTTTGTTGGCCATTTTTCAATTAAGCTGTGTGATTTGTGTTGGTCTTTTCCTTTTTCTGATTAATGCTTGCAAAACTATACACTTTCCTTGTAATATCACTTTTGCTGTGTTGCATAAAATCTGATAATCTGTGTCTTTATTCTTATTTATTTACAGTAATCTTTTTTTTGTTTTGGGGTCACAACTGGTGATACTCGTGGGTTACTCCTGGCAATGTGCTCAGAAATCGCTCCTGGCTTGTGGGGATGAAAAGCCACTATCTTTCATTATTTTTATTTCTTTCATCTATTATATCCTTGTTAAGTTTTAGCCTGGTTGATATATCAAGAAGTGACAGTGTGGAATTCAAATCTCCCACTAATACTGTATTACTATTGCTATCTCTACAAGTTTATTAGCAGTTGCTTTAAGTATTTTTCTGCTCTCTCATTGATCATAAATGTTGATGAGTGTGATTTCTTCCTGATGTATCTTGATTATAAAAATGACCCTCTATCTTGTACAACTTTTTTTTTTTTTTTTTTTTTTGGTTTTTGGGTCACACCCGGCAGTGCTCAAGGGGTTACTCCTGGCTCCATGCTCAGAAATTGCTCCTGGCAGGCATGGGGGACCATATGGGGCACCGGGATTCGAACCGATGACCTTTTGCATGAAAGGCAAATGCCTTACCTCCATGCTATCTCCCGGGCTCCTTGTACAACTTTTTAAACCTGAAGTCTATGCTAAAAGATATAATTATGGCCATCTCAGCATTTTTAATGATTTGTTTCCTTGAAAAATTGTGTTCCAATCATTGACTTTGATTCTGTGTTTCCTATGTGTTTCATGCAGGCAGCAAAATTTTGGATTCATTTTTTCTGATCCATTTTGCCATTTTGTATATCTTAACTGGTGCATTTAGTTCATTAAGATTTATAGAGATTTTTGTGATGGGATTTTGTGCCATCTTTTTACAGAAGTTTGCTGTATTAGTGGAATTTGTTTTGCCTTAATATAGAACCTTCAGTTCTTCTTTTAAGGTTGGTTTTGTATATGTCATGTTCCTGTGCTCTTGTTATTCGTGAAGCAGTGTATTCTTCCTTAATTTCTGAATGAAAGACTGGCTGGGCAAATATTTATGGTAAGATATTTATTTCATTGAATTCTTTCACTAAATTTCACCACTGCTTAGGGCCTGGAGAATGCCTTGTGATAAGTCTGCTGTGAATCCTTAAGTTTGCTTCTTTGTATGTGATTTCCCTTTTTGAACTTGTTGCTTTTAGCATTCTATTTTTATCTGTGGTTTTTATTATTTGTAACTAGGATTGCCTTAGGGTGCTTTTATTTGGATCTCTTTTAGGTGGTATTCTGGCATCCAGGATGTGGATATCTTTTATTGTTGCTTCTTCTTAGAGGTTTTCTTCTTGCCTCTTTGGGACCCAGATGATTCTTAGATTGTTTCTGGTAAATTTTTCTCAAAATTTTATTGTCATTTGTTTGCTTATTTTCAGGAATTTTTTCCATCTTCAGTTCACTTAATTTAAGACTCTTTTCCAACTTCTTTTATAGTATGAAATTGTTATACAGCTCATCTTTCAGTTCACTGCTTCTGTCCTCAGCAGCTATTATTCTGATGGTGAGGTCTTATCGTAAGTTTTTTATTTCTCCTACCAAATTTTTTAATTCTATCATTTCTGTTTGAAGTTTTCTCATTTCTTCTCTCATATCCTCTTGACTCTTATTAGCTGTTCATTTCATTTGTTCCTTGGTTCTTTGAGTTCTTTAAACATCCTAAACACCTTTTTTCTAAATTCTCTTTTAGAGAGGCTATATAGGTGGCTTATATACCTGATTGCTCAGAATTACCATCTTCATTCAATAAGTGTGGTGGGGTTCTACATTGTCTTCTCATTGTGACCTTCACAGTGTAGTGAATTTTTAATGTATTGTGATGGGATTCCTTGCCTTGAAGAAATTTGTGACTATTGAGCAAAGCATAGCAGCCACGTTCTTACCTCAGTGCTCTAGCCTGAATTCTTCATGGCCATTTTGATTCCAGAAGCTACCTTATGTCACCTCAACTGCTGGGGTCTGCTTTTGTCTCTCTCAAGAACAAGCTATTCTCTATATTCAGGAACCTTAGTTTTAAATGCAGACTGAGATTGAGAACCTGTGTGGGTCACTCAAGAGGGGTGGCCAGGGCCAGACAAAAGGATATCTGCAAGCAAAGAAATTCTGAAACACATTGTCACTACTGGTTATCTTGTAGACTATTGTATCACAGCCACACCATGCTGCCTACTTGACCAAATTGCAGGCCCTCCTGCCTTGCTGAACATTGCCTCTTATCACTCCCTAGATGCTAATGTGTGTTTCCTATGAGCTGTGCATGCAGATGTGTTTGAGTTGCACCTGCAGCCTGGAGACCCACCTTAGGACCAAGTCAGGGCGCCACTACCTGATATTCTTTTAGCAGTGCAATACCACTCTCCTGCCTCATTGCCATCTTCATTTCACTTAATTTAAGGCATAGGCAAAACTCATAGCCATATCACCTCTGCTAGTATGGCCAGATTTTGGAGCCTTTCTGCCTTGCTTATCAAGCCCTGCTCACACTCTCAGTGATTATACTTGCATTCTGCAAGCTTGGCCACACAGATGGACTTATGACACTTTCCATAGTGCCCAGCTCTGCCATGGAATTAAATCAGGGTGCCACTCACTGCTAGATTACTATCTCTAGGATCACTTCTGCATAGCTGCCTTTTCTCCACCAATCTTCTTTTCCAAAAGTCTGTTGCCTCTTTGCTTGGCTCTGTAAGATGATACCCAGCTATCAACCCCAAACAAAGGTATTCTCCCAATTTCCTTCTTCCTTAAACCTCTTCCTTTGATATGTAAAAGCCTATTGGATAGTACTTTGTCTCACTGTTGACCTTCCCCCACCTGGTGGATGGGTATTGGTATAATAAGGAAAAGTCAGTTTTGGCTTGGCACTCAGGGTTACCCCCAGGCACAGACTGACTCCCTGGCTCTCTCCTGTCTGACTTTGTTTATTATTTCTTCCTACCCTGCTTCTTCAGAGCCATGTGCCTAAGGGGTTAGAAACACAGCATGTAGGGTGATCTCACAACTCATAAATTTTTATTTTACATGGCTCGAGGGCAGAAATTTTATACTTGGAGTTGCTTGGGGATGATCTGCTCTTGACATTTCCAGGCTCCTCCATGATGCTGCTGCTGAGGCTGCTACTGCTGTCGCCATTTTTTTTTCTCTGCTTCATTAAGTTCTTTTAGTACAGTTCTACTGAATCCCACTTTGAGTTTGAAGGGATTCTTATTTCAAATTGAGTTCTTCAGTGATATAATAGGATGCTGAAATTAAGATTCTCTAGTTTTCATAAATGCCTCAGTTTAGTTTGCTCCTATCTTTAAAAGTGTGGCTATGTTGGGAGCTTCTTGTTTTTGTTTCTATATTTTATAGATATATCAACTGATATTGTATGTTTCAAGCTCTTTTTTTT
>PVKC010027756.1:0-15660 GCA_004027635.1 Crocidura indochinensis | reverse complement strand
GGGGGGAGAGAGAGAGAGAGAGAGAGAGAGAGAGAGAGAGAGAGAGAGAGAGAGAGAGAGAGAGAGAGAAAGAAAGAGAGACATAGAGAGAGAAAGAGAGAGAATTAATGCTACCTTACTTCAATAAATAGATTCATTGAGAAAATACCAGGGGGTTCTCTTGTAGAGTTTACAACTGCACCAACACATATAAAACAGCAACAACTAAAACCCTAGACAGGGGCCAGAACTATTTCACAGCTGGTAGGATTTGCCTTGCATGTGGCTGACCTGGGCTGGCCAATCAGCATCTATGAGGACTCCCAAGCCTACCAGTAATATATCTGAGTGTATCCAGGTGTGGCCCAAAACCCAAACCTGATACACACATGTTCTATATATAACATCCCAGAGGAAGTATCATTTACAAAGGTACCAAAAGACATGTCAATGTTTGTGGCTGTATTGTGCGGCTTGATCAAGTGGTAGAGTCTTGCATGAAGAGGCCTTAGTTATAATCCCTGGCCCAAGCAACACTGAGTGTGACCCCAAGAAAAAACCTTTTTTTGGTTTTTGGACCACACTAGGAGGTGCTCAGGGGTTACTCCTTGCTTTGCGCTCAGAAATCATTCCTGGCAGGCTTGGGGTCCATATGGGATGGAGGGAGTTGAACCCAGGTCTGTCCTGTGCAGGCCGCATGCAAGGCAAATGTCCTACCACCGTGCTATCTCTCTGGTCCCTACAAGAATTTTTTTTAAAGAGGAAAATGGGTAAATACAGGTATACTATGACCAAACAGTGAAATGCTAAATTGCAATGACAAAAAAATTTGTAATTTATTGTTTCGGTTCAATGTTTTGTGAGTTTTTTTCCTACTAAAAAGTATGACTCTTCTTTTGACAGAGAGATAGTTCAAAGGACTAGAGTGCTTTCTTCACTTGTGGAAGGTCCAGATTCAACCCCCAGAAAATGTTTCCCAGCACTGCCAAGGGAGGATGCCCAAGCATAGACTAGCTCTTGAGCACTTCCAATTAAACCCCCAAAGATAAAGCCAAGTAAAACAAGTGATTATCGTCCTGACAGAAACACTATTTTTGGGAATCTTGAGGATACCACAAAAAGTGTGTGCCACCCCCCTCCAAAGAGTACTACAATACCACCTGACCCCTCATCAACACAAAAATAACCAAGGCGGGGTTGGAGATACAGTATAGAAGGCAGGGAGTTTGCCTTGCATATAACCAACTGGGTTTGACCCGGGCATCTGATATGGTCTTTTGATCTCCACCAGGAATGATCCTTGGGCACAGAGACAGGAGTAAACCCTGAGCACTGCTGGTTGTGCCCTCAACACCCACCAAAATAAATCAAAACAAAGGGAAGCATAAGGAATTTAAAATTTTTTGATTTGGGGAGATAGCATGGAGGTAAGGCAAAAGGTCATCGGTTCGAATCCCGGTGCCCCATATGGTCCCCCGTGCCTGCCAGGAGCAATTTTTGAGCATGGAGCCAGGAGTAACCCCTGAGCACTGCCAGGTGTGACCCAAACAAAACAAAACAAAAAAAAAAATTAAAAAAAAATTTTTTTGATTTTATGTAAGTAAAAAGAAAGCATGCTTTTAAAGGACAAGCTCTGAAAATAAAAACTTACAGATAATGCAATAAACATATTTTTAAATAAATAGAAATATCCACATCAGATGAGGCAAAGTAGTATAGCTTATATATCCAAAGCATAGACTCAACAACACTGAAATCATGACATCTAAGCTGCAACCACCTTGAGTGATCCCTGAGTACAGAGCCAGGAGTAAGCCCTGATTATCACAAGGACCAAATTTCTTCCATTCCCCAAAAGAGAAAGAAAAACAAAAAACATCATGTTAGATACTTGTGTAATATGTTTTATATCTTCAAGGACTGAATTTTGTTTTGTTTTGTTTTTTGGCAATATCCAGTGATGCTCAGAGGCTACTCCTGGCTATGCCCTCAGAAATTGCTCCTGGCTTTGGCATCGAACCAGGTCCATCATGGATCTGCCGCCTGCAAGGCAAACACCCTCTGTGCTCTGGCTCTGGCCCCTGTGACTTAATTTTTGAAAGAGACTCAACAATAGATTTAAGCATGCAAAGGCTAGATAGCTGAGCTAATAATTAACTTGTATCTTAGTGTGATCTAGCCCCTATGGAGAGGATCTGAATGATATTCTGAGACCCTAAACCCTGTATTTATCGCATGAACCAGAAGCAGTTGCTGGTCTTCTTATAGAACAAAACTTTATGTATCAATAATTCTCTGATACTCAACATAAAAAGCAAAAAAAGGTAATTATTCATAGTTTCCCCAAGAATCTACCAAGTTTATCACAAATAAATGTATTAATTTTATTACATTTAATTGCAAAATTAAAGTGAAAATAAAATTGAAGTGAAAATAAGTTGAAGAGGATAAATTAATCAGTATACAGAACATAAAATTATCTTAGAAATTAGTATTATGCAAAATGTGGTATCTGCTCTCCATTGATATAAAATATTATCAATTGTCTTTATAGTATTTATATATGCTATTAAATCCTTTTTAAAAATCCTTGTTGGGCAAAGCAAGTATTTATACATATAAAAGCTGAGATCCAGAGGAAAGACATTTTGTCCAGGGTCCAATAAGCACTTAGCAATCAAACTATAGTCAGAACCATACTTTGGTCCAACTCCAAAATTTGCCACAACATAGTAGCCTGAAACTCAACCAATAAATCTTATATTTGTTCCAATAAGTTAGGAAAGACTTTAAATGATCTGTGATACTTCTTCATGCTTTATTCTCCTAACAAACTCAATCTTAAAAATTTTTAATGATAACCCATTGTTATATCTATCATACAAAATTCACCCCCCAGCAACAGTATTTTAGGCCATGATCAAGCTACCAGGTTGCATCAAGGCTCATGCAAGTTAACAGGAAAGAAAATACAAAGGACACAAGCAGAGTGTCGCTCAATGCCCTACCTCCAAACTAGCATTTTTAGTAGAAGGTTCAGGATGAACAAAGACAACAGAGTTTGGAGAACCAGATTAAGGGAGACACTGGGAGGTTTTTAGAGGCTACAGCAATGGATTGGGGGGAGGGGGGGTCGTCTGATTCACTCTTAAGAATCATCACCAGGGGCCAAAAAGATAGCATGGAGGTAAGGCATTTGCCTTGCATGCAGCAGTTCAGTTGTTCGAATCCTGGCATCCCATATGGTCCCCTGAGTCTGCCAGGAGCGATTTCTGAACAGAGTCAGGAATAACCCTCGAGCGCTGCCGAATGTGACCCCAAAAGCCCCAAAAACAAACAAACAAAAAAGAAAACAAAACAGAATCATCATCACCAGTGGTTAGAGCTATAGTACAGAGGTTAGGGCGTTTGCCTTACACACAGCCAACTGGGGTTCAATCCCTGGGGTCCCATATGGTTTCCCCCAAGCCTACCAGGAGTAATTTCTAAATGCAGAGCCAGGAGGAACACCTGAACGCATCTGGGTGTAGTCCAAAATTCAAACAAACAAGCCAAAAAAGAATCACCAGACCCAGACAAATAATGCAAGACAGGAAGGTGGAATTTTACTAAGATAACAGAAGCAGAAAAGGAAAAGCAGCAGTAGCCTTATGGGCCAGGTGCAAACGGCTCCTCGAGATGCCAGGTGGCTGTGCAGAACAGAGGAGGCCACTGAGAAGTGAGGAGACAGAACGGGGGTGTGGGGAGAGACACTGTAGTAAGTCATCTGGGTAATTTTCATATATGTTAAGTACTTGTTACCACAGAAATGTCTACTGACACCAAAGTGAATCCAGTCTTGTATGGACGGTGGCTTTCACTTCCTTCTTGCCTAGAAAAGATGAGTGCCACGCTTCCCAAATCTTTCCCATGCCCAGTGGGCCTGCTTGCCTCCTCAGGGTCTACAACAAGACCAACAGCTGCCCAGGTGACATGCACAAAACACCGTCAAAGAAGGGAGGGGGAGGGAGACCAACCTGCCTCCGCCTTCAGCTCCTCTAGAAGCCCGTAGGTCCTCCAGGTAGCTCCTGTGTCCTGGCCGCCTACAGAAATACTGTGCTCTCGAACTACTGCAGCCGCCAATAAATTGTCCACATTTACCACTTCTGGGTCAGAGCTGGTGTCAGACATATCATAATGAGCTACAACTGGAGGTCCATCTAGGGAGGAAAGAAAATGTATACTTGTATCTAATGTGTGGGGTGAAAAATACTTCTGAAACCACTAAGACTCCTCTAAATGCCAATTGCCTTTATCTTTCTGATTCAACCTCATCAGAAAAGCTGCACTTTACACATCAAATACAACTAATTTTCACATGAGGTGAACGTGGAAAAGGTAACTGAGCTTTACACCCTTATATCAGTGAAGAACACTTTCAGGAGGAAAAGAAGGATTATGGCAAACAGAAGACAAGACTACACTGAACAAGGTAACACTGAATTCCCATCAAACTTCTGAAGAGCAAAAAGACTAAGGAAAGGGGGAGGATGTTAGAGAAAATGAAACAGACTTTATTTTTTAAGGAAAAAATCATCAAAAGTATTAAAACAATTTAGGGTTTGTAGGAGAACAAATCTAGTTCTTTCTCTTAGTAGCTAATACTGAAAGTCCCAAGTAGAACAGAAAATCAAATATATCTATATTTTCCTACTTTCAAAAATATAAGGAAAAACACTAAGAGTTTTATTTAACTATTTCCAGTAAAAATCTTGCTATCATATCGGAGTGCTAAGTATTCTATGTCGATCTACAACAAAGATAGTAATCACAAAATCCATTTTCAGGATTTTTCTTTGGAAGTCTTTAAAGAGATACTTATATTTTCTTTTCCATAAGAAAGACAACTGGTGCACATGGGAAATTATACACAATCTTACAGGTTATTTTAAAGTTCTTACTGGAAAATTAAGAGATCCTTTACACTTCCAAATCAATCTAACTAGCTTGAAAAACAGCAGCTGTGTTCCAAAGCCATTAAGCTGCAGCAAATCATGCTAAAATAACTTAAAATTCATGCTTACAGAATAGACGCATGCTTTAAAATAGTAATGATATCCTTTTTCTAATATAACAGCAAAAAAAGCAAAGATTTTGCTCAAGGGTAAATCTTACCCCAGACCACACTATATCTTTTCTAGAATAAAACAGAAATAAATGCTGTTTCTTCACCTAAATAGCTATCAATAAAGTGCAAGCAAATCATTTTTAAACATCATCCCACAAATTAACGTTAAACACACTACTTTATGAAACTCTTGACTATGAAGGAATACATATGCCAATGAATCATTATAATAGAACACAATGATATAATAAAATATAATAAAAATACTTTTAATACATATATCCATTGTGTAAACTGTCCCTAAGCAAAACATGAACACATTTGATATTTATCCTTTAAAACTAAGTTCCCAAATGATAGGTTGGTGTAATAACAGTGTTAAAAATAATAATTTTTAAAAATGACCAAACATACCAAAGCAAATGAGCTGCTAAGTACCACTGTATAAATAGACAGTACAATTATAAAATTCTGACAATCATGACCATTTTGGCTGACTACTACTTAAAAAAGTAATTTCACATTCCCCCAAGAGGGTAAATAAAGTGCATAATATTCCAGTGGGGCATCAATATCAGCTGTTAATGGATTTTAGCTCAAAGCAAAAAGAAAAACTGCTTCATGGTTAAAGCTTTGCTTTTCTAAAAAAAGAAAAGGAGGTGTTGTTTGTGGAGCTCTCATCAGAGTTCAAAATATTATTAAATCAAGATACTATTATGATATCCAAATACTAGGGTGCAGAAGTTATGAGGGTCAAGTACAATATTGACTATTTGACCAAATATTCTATTTTTTAAAGTACTTTTCAAGTGTTTATGGTTTATTAAAAAAAGGCAAAGCAAAATAAAAATTCATTTAGAATTTTATATATCACTAATGAATGGCATCCAATCTCTTGCCCTCATACCCCCACCCAACCACTTAGTTGAGACAAGAGGTCAACAGTCTAGTCAAAATTGTACCTCTCTTACATGTATAATCATGCAAAAATATAAGTGTATGTGTACATGCAGAGTGACATCACCTACCCATGGAAATAACTTGACTGAAAGTCTTCATCAGTAGAAAACACAAGCATACACTTGTTATCTGGCTTCCTTCTTGTAGCTTCCATATTTCCAAACAGCTTCCCTTATAGCTTAGCTTAAATTTAGTATTTATCATAAACAAAGACAGCAATAGTTTTATATCTTAAATAATACAACATTGAAAAATAATCACTGTCATTTTTCGTTTCCAATATAATCACACAAATCAATACTATACAACCTCTTGAATACAGTCACAGAACGGCTGGTTGCCTTTCCAATTTGATCTTCTAACAAGGAACTATTAAGGATCTTGTATTCCGAGTCCATCTTAAATTTAGCATTCATAAGCCAAGATTAAATATGCTTAACACACTTAGTGTTAGGGCATTGAACCACTGAGTATTAGCTAAGTGGCAAGGACAATTTGGCAATTTACAGTATCCTTTACAAAATGTGATTCCTGCTACACAACAGAACTGAACAAAGGTAAGGGATCCTATGGTTGATTTTAATCTGCTTTTTAAAAGTCACACTACATAAGGTCAGAGAAATAGTACATAGCGGGTAAGGCACTTGCTGAGTTTTATCCCCAGCACAACATACAATTCCTCAAGTCCCGCCAGGAGTGATGCCTGAGCAGAGTCAGGATTAAGTTCTAAATACCAAAACAAACAAATAATAAATTTGATAGGGAAAAACTCAGGCTCCTGAAGGAGATGTAGGAAAATTAAGCACACTGATAAAAGCAGTTAGCAATGCTTCCCTTTTTTTATTACAGGATGAAATAAGGAGACACTTAGTCTTTCCTCTCACTTGATTATTCTCCATTGCTACATTGCTACCAAGACAATATTGACTTTCAAATACATCAAAATAGCACTTCAGATAGTTACATGTGGAAACATTTCTAATCCCAAATTTGTTAAAGCAGGTACAGCATTAACTTAAGGCCACCCAAACTCTACATTCTTCATCTGCTCAAATCTCACTTTGGTCACAATCCAATAACATGCACTTATAATAATAAACCCATTGGTTTCTCTAGAATTATTAAAAGCAGCTTTTTTTTTTTTTGGTTTTTGGGCCACATCCGGTGACGCTCAGGGGTTACTCCTGGCTATGCGCTCAGAAGTCACTCCTGGCTTGGGGGACCAAATGGGAAACCAGGGGATCGAACCGCTGTCCGTCCTAGGCAAGCGCAGGCAAGACGGGCACCTTACCTTCAGCGCCACCGCCCGGCCCCAAACTTTTTTTTTTTGGTTTTTGGTTTTTGGTTTTTGGGCCACACCCGGTGGTGCTCAGGGGTTACTCCTGGATGTCTGCTCAGAATATCTCCTGGCAGGCACGGGAGACCATATGGGACACCGGGATTCGAACCAACCACCTTTGGTCCTGGATCGGCTGCTTGCAAGGCAAACACCACTGTACTATCCCTGTGGGCCCTTAAAAGCAGCTCTTTATAGAGGTAAATTTTACACAGTACAGAACTACTTGGTCTGTGGTTAATCAAAGTGTTATTTCTTCCAATTACAATATTTAAGAATTTCAGCTAATTATTACAATTATGAGAAAATGTAAAGAGCGGCAATCATACAACCGAAGTACATTTTATTTTGGGTCAACTCATCTAAGAGGCCAGGAATGTAGTTCAAAGGTAGAGCGCTTGGCTTGCCTTGCACATTCACTCTTTGGTACCAAATAAGTAAATGTCAGTTCATCCGCTTTATTCTTGAAATAGATCTCATCTTCTCTGACCTCCTAATATATAGATACTAACTTTTCAAATAACAGGCTGGGGGGTGGTTCAGTGGTCAAGTACGTGCCCTGAATGCATCATAGTTTGTTTCAGTGCCTGGCACTGCCAAAATAAAACAAAAAGTGCAGGCACTTATTAAACACCAAAATACAGATGATGGGGTCAAGGATATATCTCAGGAACCAAGCATCTGCCCTTTGCATGTGTGAGGCTCTATGTTTAATTCCACATGGTACTACATGGTATCCTGAGCACCAAACTGGGAATAGTTCCTAAGCCCCAAAACAAACAAACAAACAAAAACAGATGTATGAGTGTCATACATTCCTGGTACTGTGAGATTGATCCTTGTCTGACTTTGAATATTTTGAATTATTTATATTTAATTGTGAATTAGTTTCGAATCTAGTATAGTCTCTTCAACATCGCATGGAAACAATGTAAAAATAACCAAGTAAATGTAATAAGCAAAATCTAACGTCTACATTTATCAGTGATAAACTCTTCAAGTTTGACTAAGCAAAGCCACAGGTTTTTTTTTAGAGTCTCTGAATGACATCATTCACCACTTTACAAATAAGGAACCTGAGCCCTACTTATTAGAAGCAAAATAAACTGGTTGCTGTCGTTGTTGAGGGAATGGAGTACATACATGACAAACCTAGGTGCAGCATGAAAAGTCTAGACCAGTGTTTGAAGGCAAGTACACAGGTTACAGTGCTATGCTGTAGCTATATGGCACAGTTTATTCAATTTGCGGTTTGATTTATGAGGGTTAATAATGAATAGGGACCGGAGCAATAGCAAAGCGGTAGGACATTTGCCTTACACTTGTCAACCTAGGACGGACCTGGGTTCTATCCCTGGCATCCCATATGGTCTCCTGAGCCTACCAGGAGTGATTTCTGAGCACAAAGCCAGAAGTAACCCCTGAGCGCCGCCAGGTGTGGCCCCAAAACCCACAAACTCTCGATTCACTGCCCAGCTTCCCATTATAATCAGCACTGCCCAATTTCGTTTCTTTGCATGTGAACTCTGATGTGCTCAGCCTACACACAGACATTGAAAAATATCGTTGAAGGCTGGAGCGACAGCACAGCAGTAGGGCATTAGCCTTGCATGTGGCTGACCCAGGACGAACTTGGGTTAGATCCCAGAATCCCATAGGTTCCCCTGAGTCTGGCAGGCATAACTTCTGAGCACAGAGCCAGGAGTAACACCTGAGCGCCGCCGGACGTGACAAAAAAAAACAAAAGAAAAGAAAAATAGGAGGGTGGGAGGGAAGAAAGGAAGGAAAAATATAGATCATATCTTTTTTTGGGGGGGGAGGGTTTGGGTCACACCCGGCTGCACTCAGGGGTTATTCCTGGCTCTGTGCTCAGGAATCGCACCTGGCAGGCTCAGGGGACCATATGGAATGCCAGAATTCGAACCACCTGACCTTCTGCATGCAAGGAAAACACCTTACCTCCATGCTATCTCTCCGGTCCAGAAATCATACCTATGGATCTCAGATTAACCCAATTTGGTAATTCATGGTATCATCAGAAACACACGTTTCATGTTTTATTTAAGTGCTATGTCAGGCTGGAGCAAAACAGTGTGTAGGTTATTTGTCTTGCGCATGGATGCCCCTGGTTCAATTCCCTGCACCCTATACTGTACCCCGAGCCAGGTAAGACTGATTCCTGAGAGCAGAGTCAGGAGTAAGCCCTGAGCATAGATGGGTATGGACCCACAAATAAAAAATAATAATGAAAAATAAAAATAAAGTACAATGTTAGTCTGGCTGTATCCAGATAAAGTGTCTTCAAGGCAAAGGGAGATCAATTATTTCAAGCTTAGCATTGTCCTTGCCTACAGGGTCCTTCCAGAAGATCAAGTGCTGCTTGTCTATAAATATAAAGTCTGATTACAATCTAGGTAAAACAGGATTCCTCTTCTGTCTCAGTGACCCTGAAAAATATGTCTCCTTCTGCCAAAGTCCCCCCAGTCATGAAAAGGATCTAAGTCCAACTCTACTACCTCCAACACCTTCCAAAGTGGGTGGTACCTCTGCAGGGCAGTGAGGGAAGGAGTCATGTTAGAATGATCCAGAAAAATGGTAGACACTTTGGATGCAATTGGGGGCACTTGTTTGTTCACTTAAAGTAGGTAAATTTCCAGGTTAGCCTCTGAATGACAATCCTTACGCAGGAAAAGGAGCAGTAAGCATTACCAGTAGGAATCTCTGGTTACAGGGAAGAAGGGGAAAAGCGGAAGTCGTGGAACCTCAAACCAGATAGTGAAATCCACAACAGCAGGATGCCAGGAAGCTAGCTAACTCAAAGGGCTGGAGACGGTATTTGGGTGCACTATGAGGTCTGCCTAGCTCCATCCCAATGGTCCCCAGTATCCTTATGAAGTCCTCCAAAAATTGAGTAGGTAAGAAATTACCTAGTCAATAGAGGGTATGTAAAACGTGGTGGTATCAGGAAGGGAATGAAGGACAAGCCTGAACATACTGAGGAAAAGGGCAAACCTCAAGAGTTGCCACAGAGGACTGGGGTGGGGAGTGGAGGGAGGAGATGGTTCAAAAGATCAAAGTGCATGTTTTGTATATAGAAAGGAGCTCTAGATTGGATCCCTCAGTGTGATATGGTCCCCTGAGCACCAAACCAGAAGAAGACCATTTGCTTCTTCTGCCTCTGCTAGCTACCCCAGCATTTGTAGGCATGCCCTCAAGTTTTACAAACGGGGGTCTGCATTGGCAAAAGTCAACCCCCCAAAAAAATCTTTTCATGGAACATCCAAATATTTACCAAGATAAAAATTTCAATTTGCAAGTGAGACAAGATCATTTAATAATTTTACTGTGTTTTAAGCATTAACAAATGCATCTAAAACAATATGAATAGAAAAACAGCAGTTATTTTTTAAAGCATCTCAGAAAGATATCAAGCAAAAAAAGATGAGGTCCATGCAGAAAGTGTTATATCTAGAAAAACTAAACACCAAAATCCAAGTTATCTTTTTGAATGCCATTATTTCTGCAAAAAAAAAAAAAAAAAAGGGAAGGCTAGAGATAAAGGTAGGACATTTGCCTTGCAGGCAGCTGAGCCAGGTTCAGTCCCCAGCATTTCAATGGTTACCCTGAGCTCACCAGGAATATTCCTGAGTATAGTAAGGAGTAATCCTTGAATAGTGCTAAGTTTGCCCACCCCCCAAAAAAAAACCAGAAACAAAGGAAACAAAGGTGTCTGAGAATATCGTGTTAAATGGAAATGAAACAGTCATGCACTAAAAAATAGCATGTTTAGGAGTAAGGTTATCTTAAAATAAAATAAAATAAAAACTAAACCAATGTTTATTATCTACTATACACATAACATTTATCTTGGTTATTAAAAACAGATCAAACACTTCAAAGTAGGGAGATGTCTAGGGTTCTATGTATCTTTATACTGATAACAAGCCATATGTGCCCCCCCTGGGAAAATTACCTATCAAACTAATTAAAGTTACTTGTGAAAGGAACAAAGCAATAAAATCAAATACTCAAGGTAGCCAGAAGAGTTTTAAAAATTCATCACAAGAAAGAATAACAATTTAATTTTAACCGTGAGCCATAAATACAGCATTGGGAAAATTGAATCAAAAGAGATTATTCAAAAGGTAGCTCAGGTAATTTTATCATGATACTCAAGGGATCCTTTAAAAGAAGGAGGCAGAGTTCTTGAATGAAGAGATCACCATCTTTCAAGATATCTGTGTCAGGGACAAATCTATGATCTGCTAGAAGGGTTTATGGAGAATATGAAAATATTGACACACAAAAAAAGAAAATATTGACATAACACTTAAAAAAAGAGAATTAAAAAATCATTTATGGAGCTGAAGAGATAGCATGGAGGCATGGCATGCAGAAGGTCGGTGTTTCGAATCCTAGCATTCAATATAGTCCCCAGAGCCTGCCAGGAGCAATTTCTGAGCTTAGAGCCAGGAGTAACCCTTGAGCGATGCCAGGTGTGACCCAAAAAAAAAAAAAAATCAGTTATGATTTTGCCATACTCCCTGTATTCATACCCCACTAAGGATAAGGATTGTGAGCTTTTGAGTATTCCTCCTTAAAATACCTTTTTTCTACTATTTCCTTAAAAAAATTGCTCAATTTTTAATTGTGTAAATAGAAACATTTAAATTGTAACATATAAAGTAAATAAATCATGGGGCTAGAGAGACAGTTCAGCGGGGTAGGACATTTGCCTTTCAGGCATAACCTATCTGGGTTTAATCTCCAGCATCCCCATATGGTCCCCCAAACCCACCAGGAGTAATTTCTGAGTGCAGAGCCAGTATGTAAGCCCTGAGCATCAACCAGGCCAAAAACAAAAAAGCAAACAAAGGAAACAAACCACACCTTTTAATATGAACATTGTTATTTTATTTCCTTTCAACACACCAATTTTTTAAGATCCTCAAAATGATGCCAAAACATTATGTAAAATATATTGTTAGTTATACTAACTACAAACTAATGCCATTTATTTCAGTATGGAAAACATGATTTTCTTGATTCAGGAAGAGCTGATGATGTGAACTACTCTCAAGAGAGTAACAAGAAACATTTTATTAAAAAAAATTTTATTTACCTAGCTGAGTTATTACACTTGAAAAGCAGAGTTAGATAAGATATAGTAATGACACAAATAAAATTAAAATCACAATAATTTGACAGCATTCTTCCTAAATTACCAAATGATACACTTCCTAATGGGTTATTACTTCTTCATTTTTCAGGTTGCCTTCTATTTTCTAAGTTGTAGTTATTTCACATACTAGTAGACTAACATTTTGGTTTCAGCTTCCATTAGCTTTCTTAAAATTTTTGAGGGATTGAAAACATTTTTTAAAAATGAAAGTATAGGGGCCGGTGAGGTGGCACTAGAGGTAAGGTGTCTGCCTTGCAAGCCCTAGCCAAGGAAGGACTGCGGTTCGATCCCCCAGCATCCCATATGGTCCCCCCCAAGCCAGGGGCAATTTCGGAGTGCTTAGCCAGGAGTAACCCCTGAGCATCAAATGGGTGTGGCCCCCAAATAAATGAAAGTAAAGAAATTTATGTTGCTTAAAATTCAAATATCCACTATTAAATTTGTTAAAATAATTTATCTTAGCTATACAATAATTGAGGGCATGTAACACCACTTTAGGAGAGAATTTGAGAAGAACTTTTCTTTGGGAACAATTTGTTTTAAAAGCAAATTTAATTAAGTTGATTTGCTAAAATTGCTTATGATACTGTATTTTCTGACATGTCCACAAAATCTTTTTCATTGTACCCTCAATGTACTAAATAATACAAAAGGAACAGAGAAATCAGCATAAGGTAAACAAAGTGTTATAAAACCATTATTTTCAAGGGTCTCCTATGTAAGATAACTTGCCTACAATTTGTCACTCTAAAAAGCAGTGACAGCAATAATTTTCACAGGTCTGTACTACAAGCAAAGTCAGCTGATATTAAAAATAAAAAGTATCAGTGTTATCAATTATAGCTGTTTTGCTCAACTACAACAAAAAAACACTACAGCTTTTCTTTCACTACATATTTAATATCTTGTATTTTTTTTTGGGGGGGGGATCATATCTGGCAGTGCTTGGGGCCCACTCCCACCTCTGTTGTTCAGAAGACTCCTGGAATGAATCCATGGTCCCTGGCAGAACTTAGGGACCATGCAGTACTGACTGAACCAAATCTCCCACCTTCAAAGACAGCACTAGCCCATGCACCTCTCTCTAAGGTCCCAGACCTTAGAAATGATCTCATATTTACATTTTGACTTGTATACAAGCTTTATGTAATAAATCCTGTAAGCTGACCTTATATACAGAGACACTTGCTATTAAATGTATATAACAGCAGAAAAAGAGACAGTGAGAGAACTAAAAAATCAGTCTTTTAACTCAATTTGCTCTTGAAACAAGAGTCTAAAACCTTTATTTATTAATTAATTAAAAGATATCCCCCCCCAGGGGCCCGGGAGATAGCATGGAGGTAAGGCGTTTGCCTTTCATGCAAAAGGTCATCGGTTCGAGTCCCGGTGCCCCATATGGTCCCCCGTGCCTGCCAGGAGCAATTTCTGAGCATGGAGCCAGGAGTAACCCCTGAGCACGGCCGGTGTGACCCAAAAACCAAAAAAAAAAAAAACAGATATCCCCCCCCCCCAAAGTAATTAGACTTTTAAGTAAGGAATTTCTTTTTCTTAGGAAGTTCTGAATCTATTAAAATTCCTTTGACTGGTACATAATTTCATAACCCCAACCTGTCAATTACAATATGTTTTCAGTTGGTATTCCAAATAACAGGCTCCTTTAGCAAAATGTTTAACTTAAATTTGAACATTATATTCAAAATTAAAATTGTTTCTGGATATTTACTGTGCTCAATTTTAAGAATGCATACAATGTATCATTATGTAATTAAGTTACAATAAGTTCAAATAACCATAAAAGCATTTTTATCAGCTGAATAAGAATGATTTGCTAAGGTCACAAAGCAAAAAGTTTGTCCAATATGGGCAGAGAGCAGTTTGTATGGGCTGGAGGCACTGCATCCCTCCAATACAGTCCCCAAGCCTACCAGAAGTGATCCCGAAGTGCAAGTCAGGATAAAGCCTAAGCACAATGGGATGTGAATCCCAAACAAAAAGTAGTCTAAAGATAATCAGACTGCTTTTGAATATATGTACATTTACTAAGGCTATAAGAGGCCCCCTTAAGAATGCCAATCGAGGGACTGCAAGCGGTAGGGCATGTGCCTTGCATTCGCTAATCTAAGACGAACCATGATTTGATCCCCCAGCATCCCACGCCAGGAGCGATTTCTGAGCGTATAGTCAGGAGTAACCCCTGAGCATCACCGGGTGTGGCTCAAAAAAACAAAAACAAAATGCCAACGGGGACAGAAAGATAATTCATGTGCTGCAGGAGGCCCTGCTCATTCTGAGGTACCACCTGGTTCCCTGAGCAGGGTCAGGAGTGATGTCCAAGCACTAAGCCTGGAGTAGTCCCAAACACTGGCATGTTTAATCTAAGAGCAATAAAACAGCAACAAATTCCATATACACATATCAGAGAAATGACATAATTTGGATAGGGTTTTATTCTGAAATCGAAAAAGTTTCAATCATGATTCATGTAGGTTTCCATCCAGTCACTGATTAAGACTATAAAAATGCCCAGGGCCGGATAGCATGGAGGTAAGGCATTTGCCTTGCCAGGAGTGATTTCTGAGCGTGGAGCCAGGAGTAACCCCTGACCACTGCCGGGTGTGACCCCCCCCCCAAAAAAAAAAAAAGCCCAAGAAGGGTGGACCAATAGCATAGTGGATAGGGTGTTTGCCATGAACAAGGCCAACCCAGGTTTGATCCCCAGCATCCCATATGTACAGAGTCTGAAATGGGGTAATATCAGAGCGCAGAGCCAAAAGTAACTGGCTTAGTGTTGTGGTGTGTGGCCGGGGAAAAAAAGAAAGACAAGCCCAAGGACAGTCAGTCCTTATCCTTCTTAAAATTGTACAAAAATTAAGGAAAGACAATGAGGCACATCTAAAAGAAAATGAATATAGGGAACCGGAGAGACAGCATAGAGGTAAGGCGTTTGCCTTTCATGCAGAAGGTCATCGGTTCGAATCCCGGAGTCCCATAGGGTCCTCCGTGCCTGCCAGGAGCAATTTCTGAGCATGGAGTCAGGAATAGCCCATGAGCACTGCTGGGTGGACCCAAAAACCAAAAACCAAAAACCAAAAA
>PVKC010027755.1:0-15678 GCA_004027635.1 Crocidura indochinensis | reverse complement strand
CTTTGATTTCTGCCATCAATATGTAGAATTCTTGTGTATATATTCCTTCTATAAATCATCTTATCAGTTCACTGAATGCTGTGGAATTTATTTTTTACTTTGAATAAAATAAATTCACATTGAGATGATATGGAATAATGCTCAATGTAAATAGTTTAGATCAACTGGAATTTAAAATCTGATTTGTTGTGATACATATCCACTTATAAAAGTTATAAAGGAGATTTACATATTTGCTAAAATAAGCCCAGGAGATAGTATAGGAGTTAAGGTACATAAAATCAATTTGAGTTTAATCCCAGCTCCACTACATGGTACCTAGACATTACTAAGTGCAATCCTGGTGGCCAGTAAGCACTGAAGGGGTGACCTGGTACCACAGGGCCTACAAGTTCTTTTCAGTTCTTAACAGATATGCATGCATAATCTAATTTAATATTCAGAGGTAAAATCTCAATCAGGCACCATTTGCTATTATTTTCATTTCATAGACTAACTTGAGGTTGAGTGAAATGCTGAACCACTTTAAACTCTACATGGCTGTGCTCATTTCCAGCTCAGAAATATCAGATAATTAATAGTGATTGAGAATTCTGCCCAAGAGTAGAAGACAAATAATACTTTAAAATACTTAAAAAATTTTTGGGTTTTTTTTTGGGGTCACACTTAGCAGCGCTCAGGGGTTACTCCTGGCTCTATGCTCATAATCGCTCCTGGAAGGCTCAGGGGACCATATGGCATGCCGGGATTCAAACCACCGACCTGCATGCAAGGCAAATGCCTTACCTCCATGATATCTCTCCAGCCCCAAAATAGTTAGAATTTAATGAAAGACATAATTTAACTAAGACTGTGTACTATGTGGCCTAAGAATAGTAGGTAGTGTGCTGCTTACTTTGTACACAGTTGACCTGGATTCCATCCCCAACACCCGATATGGTCCTCCAAACACCACCAATAGTTATTCCTGTGCAAAGAGGCAATAGTATGCCCTGAGCATGAGTGTGATCAAAAAGTGGGAAAAAACAACAGAGCTTCAAATTACTTGATAGCCTTTAAAAATACATATAGTATGCATAACTACGTGTATAACATATATGCAGAAAATTTCATTACTTTTGTAGTTTGGACCTCAATTGTACATGGAATCGTTTGGGGAATATTCAAACATACATTTGTAAAAACTAAGGGTCTCAAACCTGGCCACTCATTTGAAGCACTTATATATATAAACATATATATTTATAAACACACATATATAAACATATACATATATATTTATAATTCTCACAGTACATAATACATAGAAAACACTCAGTTATATTAGTTGCTATGGTAAAAAGAATGGCAAATCAAATTTCTTAGCTGTTTTAATGTATTGAGTTAAATAAGAAAAATTATACCTAAAAGTCCTTGAAAACTATAAATTAACATTTATTGACTTCTCACAATGTGAGAATTGATTGAACTTGCCTACACACAGAAAATATAAACTACAAAAGCATTAAGGTCAGGAATAACATCTGTTAATTTACATTCTCTTGGGTTTAGTAACTTTCTGAAATATTTATATAACGTAGTCACTGAGCTGATTCAAATGTGCATTTTGTTGGTCACCAGAACATATGATTTTAATTTTATAATATGTATGGTATAATATTTATAAAAATTGATTTTAGATTTATAAGTAATATTAATGTAAAATTCTGGTAGGAATTACCTTATCATAACATACTCCAAAATAACATATATGATAATATCCAGACTCATGTGGAACAAAAAATACGTTTTGCCTTCAATGACAAGACTGTTTTCAAGCAGAGTGTAAAGACAGAAGGCAAGAAAGCTATTAATATTTTGGAGGATTAATATTCAGGGATACACTAAAAATATCTTCTAGACTTTTGTCACAAGAGAATCTTCTACAGAGATTTGTCTCATTATATTAGATAAACTTATCCCCAAATACAATTATTCTGAAATGCAATTAACCTAAGAAGAGTCAAAGATGCCATCTCCAACTGAGACAGGGGATTGGAGACAATGTTTTTCTTTTAAGACTTCTTCTATAGATGATTTTGTCAGATCAAGAGAAAAGAAGAGTTGAAAGCAACATGATCCATAATGAACCTATAGAGACAGAGCTTCTGAGATCATTGAGATAACATAAGCAGGCTAAGCTGTAGTTTCTCACAGGCATGGGGATATTTCATCTTACAAGAATAGATAAGTAAGTTAGCAACCAGGAGATCTAGAAGTCAATGATTTCTAGCAACAGGTCAAAGTTTAGCATGATGCTGACATGTTGTACTATACATTTTAGAAAGAGATGGTGTGAGGTTATAAAAATGCAGATTCACTAAAATAGTTTTTTTTTTTGCACCAAGCCACATTGGATTCTAGTGTAGCTAAAGACTAATTTACTGTAACAAATATGTTCATATTTTTACAAAAAGTAAATTCACATTCTATCCTGCATTTGATTATACATGGTGGGGATAGTATTTTTTAATAAACGCATTGAAGTAACACTACAGACTCAATTGAAAGTGGTTTATCTTCTCAAAACAGTTCTCTTTCAGTCCCATTTTATAGACACAGACTTCTTACTGCTTTGCTCTGCCCATATAATTATAATTCAAAAAACATTTTAAAATAGGACCCCTGCCATCATATTCTTTACTGATTTGTCAGGATTCAGCAATTAATTGACCAATAAAGATTTTGAAAATTTTACTTCTGTCTGATTGTTCTTATGGAGAGCTGGATTTAATCATGAAAGCTGTGAACAGTGGTTGAGAGGGAGAAAAAATTAGCTTGCAGAGTAGAGAATTGTAGAGAGGAAAGTGACCCCGTATTTGGTCTATTTCTGTGAATTCAATACATTCCTGTCCTCAGGTTCAAGGAGATGCTCTATTTCCTTATAATAAATATCCTTTTTATGTTTTATTCTTGTTTAAGTGGGTTTCTTTCCATGTCAAGCAGCCTGAATGGATACTGGAATGGGCTCTAGTTGTTTGCAAAATCCATTCGCTTTTCTCATGAAAGAAGATCCTAATGTTTGTGAGGCAAAATGACCTAAGAATTCAGTTTGAATGCTGATAAGCATTTTTCACACATTGGAGTTAGCTTTGAAAATCTAGTCTCAAATTAAGATTGGCATATGTGATCTTCCAGATGGTGATTTTGTATCTTGATATAAAATGAAATGACTTCTGTCTCTTATGGTAACTCTGACATAAAAAAATCTATTACATTGCCTTAGTATGTTGGTAGCTACTAGTAAAATATGCTTATGTTTTCAAGGTGGAAAACAGCAGTTATAAGGAATATAGACTGAATAAAAGTGCAAATGGTATATAGTGTATAAGCACTTAAAGAGAATTTAAATTTTTCATTGTTAGGTTTTTTGCTTGTTTATTTTGTTTTGAATTGCTAGAGCATCTCTATCTAAACTTATCTGAATAAAGCTAAAAAATGATATAAAGAAAGTGTATCCTTCTAAAGTGCAATCACTTCAGTGAAAGAAATAATACCTCAGTATTCATAGAAGTTGTTTTGCTTTTTTGTTTTATTTTTGTCACATCCAGCAGTGCTCAAGTGTTACCCCTGTCTCTGTGCTCAGAAATCGCTCAGGGACAAGCTCAGGGAACCATATGCCAGGATTTGAACTTCAGTCCATCCTGGGTTGGCCATGTGCAAAGCAAATGCCTTACCACTGTGCTACCACTTAGGCCCAGAAGTTGCTCTTATTTGGCAACAGAAACACTATCCAAACATAACTGAGAATCAAACTTCTTATTCTTTGGAGAACCCCAACCAAACAGTGCAACCTTGTAGTTCATGTTGAATAGACAATGGTTTTTGTGATCACATCAGATACAGTATCTGGTATTAAATAAATAGTAGTGGAAATCTGAATTAAAATCTGAAAAAAATAGTACTATCAAAATAGAATAGTTGGTAAGGTTCATGCTTCGCAATTCTAGTTCAATGCCTGACACCTCATGCAATCCTTTGAGCATGTCATATGTCACCTCTGAACACAGAATTCCTGAGCACCACTGAATATAGACAAATATAAAATAAAAGAAAATTTTAGAAACACTATGAGCACATATTTAGGGACCAGCTTACCTCTTCCCTTCCCTCTACCTCTACCTCTTCCCTCTAATCCCAAGCATTAGAGCCAAATAACTTTTCTCATTTCCAATGGTATATTTTCCCAGAAAAGAGTGTGGGGGACCATGCACACTCGGTTTTTGTAGCCTATTAAATAACTTTAGAGTTTCATGCTTTCTAACAAATTCTTGAGATTCATTTATTAGTTGTGCTAGTTCATTTTACTAACTCAAGCTTTATTATATTTAAAGTTTATTCCCTAGATAGTGTTGTTTTCCAGTTCAGTATTCAGCTGACAGAGTTCTTTGTATTATGTCCTAAAATTTTTTTACCTTGCAATATTGTATCACCTGCCAGCTCTATACTAGATTATTTGTCATATGATTAGGAATTAGCAAAAATGACCTTTTGGAGTACATGTCTGGAGGAGCACCAAAGATTGGTAGTCCATCTCTGAACCCACCTGGCTCTCTTCATCAAAGTACTCATTAACTCAGTTTCGGTTTCCATGCTGTCAGCTTCTGGATTGATGATTCTTCATTAGAACCTGGATCAGAGTCAATGACTGTCTTGTTCTCTACTTGCATACATGTTTTCATCTGTTGCTGAGCCCTATAAGTATCTCCACAGGCTATAGCCCCAAATAATGTGAGATACCATTCTTGCCCTAGTTTGCCTGATCACAAAAAAGTCAATGGTAACAATACTATATCATGGCTAGATTATAAATATTCTCAGCAAATAGTTTATATTTTAAAACAAATGAAAACTATCCCTCAGTTTTTTTTCTCTAACTGGTGATTATTATTCTATGAGATCTTAAATGCTTATCTTATTTGAGTACAAATAAAAGAAATAGACTTTTTTATTATACTCTCTATGTGTTCTACTGCAAAACTAAAAGTATTTTCAAAATAATAGTATAATGAGAATTGCATGTCCTTAATTTTTTCAAAAGTTAGATTTACTCATAGCCTTATTCCACACAAAATTTAGATTTCCATCAGAAACTATTAGGACACCTAGCAACAATAAAATAATCTTCTGGTAATGATGCTTAACAATCTCCCTCCAAATAACAATACCGCGTGCTTACCCAAATGCAACAGTCTCAACCATTCCTTCTATTACTACAGCTACCACTTTGATTAATTTAATTTTTTTTCTGTATCCTCTATTCAGGTAAGGTTGCAACATTCAAACTAGGCAATTTTAAGTACTTTAGTCTTATTAAAAAATATTACCTAGGGCCAGAGTGGTGGCACAGGATGTAAGGTGTCTGCTTTGCACGCGCTAGCCTAGGACAGACCAGGGTTCAATTCCCCAGTGTCCCATATGGTCCCCCAAGCCAGGGGCGACTTCTGAACGTATAGACAGGAGTAACTCCTGAGCATCACGGGGTGTGCAATAAATGAATAGCTGTGAGAAATTTTGGCTTTAATCAAAGTAGACATATATTATTTATGTTGGAAAGATGAAGATTGAGGATTTTTTAATAGTTTGATTTTTAATAAGAAAAACATGCATCTAAATTCCTCATCTGATAGATGTGTTTTCTTCCACAAGTTCTAGATCAGGGGCCCACAAACTTTTTAAAAAGGGTGCATTTCACTTTACTTCAGACAGTTTGAAGACCAGATTAGTTTTTTGTTAATTATGTAACCCAACTACAAACATGTTTTTAATCATGGTGCTTAAATAAAGATATCATATAAAAAACCCAATGAACAAATTTCTGTGCACACTGTACATGTCTGATTTTGAAGTAAAATATTAAATGGGAACAAATATAATATTTAAAATAAAGAGCTAACAAAGTTATATCAACAAATTTATAAGTCATCCAATGGGGACTCTGGGCCTGATTTTGGCTAATGAGATGGTCACTGTTCATTTCCATATTTGTTACTGCTAGTTTTAACAAGTGATGCAAGTGTGCATCAGTTTGTCTAGATTTGGTTGGAGATTTCAGATGTTTCATTCTGGAAAAAGTCTGTTCACAGACCTAAGTGCTGCCAAAGATGGTTGCCATTTTGAGTGTATGGTTCCTGAGTTTAAAATATATCTCACAGTGGAGAAATGTATAGAAATTAGGTCTGAGATGAGGACTCAAGAGATAGAAGGAAAGTAGTCAGAAAGTTGGGTGCGCACATCCCAATCTTGCACACTGTGGGCCAGGATGAGACAGCTGCTAGAGAGGGACAGGCTGCATTGGCAAAAACAGTGGTCAAGCCTGAAGGACATAGTTTGGGAACCCCTGTTCTAGATCATTATATTTAAAGTGTCAAATAATTAATGAAACAAGCAACCTGCAAACCAACTAAAGAATGTATGAGAAGATATAGTACTGTTCTTGAAGTTTATAACCTAAATGCTTTGGTTAAGCCAGAAATTCACCCACATGTTAAGACACATGTTGCACATATTTTTCTCCCACTACTGAACTACACTACCTCGTTTGTTAATTGGCTAGAAAATTGAGCTGACTGGCAGGAAATTGCATAATTGTATAAAGATACTATCTAAGCACTCTTAGCTTCATGCTTCAGTGATCATGGAACCTAGATGATTAAAACAATCATAAAATAAAAAGTCATAAAAAGGAATGAATTTCAATAAAGAATAATAGCAATTTATAAAAATTTAAAGAATATATTTCTGGTTCTAATAGTATTATAAAGACAACTTTGAATTATTGTAAAATATACAAATTTAGGAGTTTTTGGATACCATTTTTGTTATCCAATATGTTAAAAAATAGCTTTGCCATTTACTTGTAAAATCTATTACTTTAATTATCTAACAATTAAGTTATATTTTATTTGCTTGTTTTTGGGATCAGGTCAAAAATACCAGTATGTGGTCGGTGAGCAAGGTATGTGCCCAAACTGTTGTGTCACTCTGCAGCCCCACATTTAGATTTTGGAATCAAAGTTTAGCTATTTGTATCACATTGGTTAAGTTCTATCTGCAACATGTTTTTAATTAGTGCTCTTTAATTAAAAACAAATATATATTTTGCAAATAAATCTCTCAAGTGTTTTTTAAAGCATACGAGTGACCTTGTTTTCATTTTCTTAAGGAAGTATTTCTTTTCTGCTCTTGCTTTCTTAAAAAGATATGACACTTTCAAATATTTGAAGAAGAGTTTGGCTTTGTTCCTAACAAAATTTCTAGAAATAGATCTTTCTTAACAAGAAGAATATTTGGAGAAACAATGAAAGGGGTAAAGACAATTTATACTGATATTGAAATTAATGTGAAAGTTGTAGGAAATATCTAAGAAATTGAGAATTTAAATGGAACTAGTGGTACAAAACTCAAGTCAGCTAAAGTGAAAGCTCATAAGGGAATCACATAGAACAATATTGTCTTTAACTGTGACCACTGTAACCTAAATATTAAGGGAATAAAGGAGCTGACAGACAGTATCAGGTTTATATTTGAGTCATAATTCATATCAATTTATATTTTCAGTCTCAAATTTATGTCGGGACCAGAGAGATTGCATGGAGGTGAGGTGTTTGCCTTACATGCAGAAGGATGGTGGTTAGAACCCCGGCATCCCATATGGTCCCCCGGGCTCCTAGGAGTGATTTCTGAGCGTAGAGCCAGGAGGAACCCCTGAGTGCTGCTGGATGTGCCCCAAAAGCCAAAAAAAATGTATGTCAAGTTTATTACCAAAAATTCATATCAACTGTTACAGTGGCTGTTAGTATAACAAACACCCTAAACACCCTAAAATTTAATTGTAAATTTTTTAGTTTTATTCTTGTTTGGTGTGTGAGTTGTGAATTCATATGCATGCTATTAGATGTCTCAGAATGTCTTTGTATTGATGATACACACATAATTTGTATTACCGAACTTAGTTTATAAAGTAAAGTTTTGTCATTTAAAACACATATATTTTAGTAATATCAGACATTCATATCAAGCAATAAGATAACTATATAGATATTCAGATGTCTACATTAAAAATCAATTATATTTTTCTGTCTTGTTTGGTACATCTTAAGCTACTTTTAAAATCACCATCATACTGGATGCACATGGAATCTATTATGCTGAGTGAAATAAGCCAGAGAGAGATATAGACACAGAATAGTATCACTTATCTATGGATTTTAAGAAAAATTAAAGACATTACTGTAATAAGGCCTAGAGACAATAGAGTTTAGGGCTGGGAGGGCAAAAGGACTGGCTCACAATTTGAAGCTCACCACAAAGAGTGGTGAACGCTGTTAGAGAAATAACTACACTAACAACTAGCATGACAATGTTAAAGAATAAAAGAAGTATGGGGCCGGGCGGTGGCGCTACAGGTAAGGTGCCTGCCTTACCGCGCTAGCCTTGGACGGACCACGGTTCGGTCCCCCGGTTCCCATATGGTCCCCCGTGCCTGCCAGGAGCGACTTCTGAGTGCATAGCCAGGAGTAACCCCTGAGCGTCACTGGGTGTGGCCCCCCCAAAAAAAAACAAAAAAAAAAAAAAAGAAGTAGAATGCCTGTCGCAATACAGACAGGGACAGGGGAAGAGAGGCATTGGTGGTGGGAATGTTGGATGGTAAAGGTGGGTATTCTGTTTATGACTGAAACCCAACTACAGACATGCTTGTAATTTTGTTGCTTAAATAAAGATTTATATTAGAAAAATCTCCATCATACAGTAGCCCTGTTTATACTATGAAGATATTCACAAAGATAACAGCAAAACAAAACAAATCAAAACACCAAACACCAGAAACTATACAACTAATAAGAGTTAATTTATTAATTTAGAATATACTCATATGATAATATCTTATTATTATTTAACCATTGATTTATTATCAATTTCAGTTACATGTTTGTAAGGATGAATTGATATGTTTGAGACAGGTGAAATTATTTTTATTTTGTGTTCTTTTTTATACTTGTACCTGTAGAAATAAGTGAGTTTACAAATAATGCTAAAGAATTGAGTAGGAAAGGCAGTCTTGAAATCTCCAAATTACATTACAAAGAACATTATACATCTCAAGATATACTTAATTTTTTTGTCAGCTTGACATTTTAAACATTATGAGGTATAATTTTTCCAGTATTTATATAAACTGGGTTTTTTTCCTATTGGAATATATCATTTTTGTGAACATAGAGTACAAGGCAATTAATTCCGTCAGAAATTACTTCATGGAAGAGTGCTGAGATTATTGGCGCTTGTGACCCAATTTTTTAAAAATATCTTTATTTAAACACCTTGATTACAAATGTGATTGTAGTTGGGTTTCAGCCATGTAAAGAACACCCCCCTTCACCAGAGCAACATTCCCATCACCAATGTCGCAAATCTCCCTCCACCCCACCCTACCCCCGCCAGTACTCTTGACAGGCTTTCTACTTCCCTCATTCATTCACATTGTTATGATAGTTCTCAATGTAGTTATTTCTCTAACTGACTCATCACTCTTTTTGGTGAGCTTCATGTTGTGAGCTGGACCTTCCAGTCCTCCTCTCTTTTGTCTCTGAGAATTATTGTAAAAATTTCTTTTATTTTTCTTAAAACTCATAGATGAGGGAGATTATTCTGCATTAATCTCTCACTTGGAACTCAGTAACATTTACCTATTCTATTAACTCAAATTCTACAATGCTCAGTACTTCCCTTGGCAGAAAGATGAGTGAAAAAGAAAAAAAAAACTTTTTGTTAATCTATTAGGCTTGTTTAATTGTCTATATTTGTTTGAATAAGTGCTTTAAGAGTCAATGTGTTTCTGAATGTATTGTTAAAAATTACATGGGAAAGAACAATGCATATTTTACCTTGGAAATGTAGAAATCATTACATTCAAGGCAATTGTCAGAATAATATGTATATTTACACACAGGGTAGTTTATTTCATGGTAATTAGCTTTTAGAGAATCACTAGAAATTGAAATAAATTCAATGAAAGTGTATAAATAAATAAATTGCATTTAGATTATTTTACCTCATTACCACATATAGACAGCAGTTAAAGTAATCATTAACGTTGAACTTTGAACAGATCTACTGCCTCCATTCAAGCATTTTTCCCTTGTTTTTCTGCCTCTAACTTTATTAGAATCTTTCAAATCTTGTCCATACCTCTACTTTCAATATATTTAAATATATATACTTCAATATATAGTATTTAATCTCTACTTACCTATGACATTTTAAAACAAGGAATAAGTGAATCTAATGTGTGTCTGGGTTCATAAACCATGGGATTCCAACATTGTGGTATACTTGCTTACAATTGATTTATTTGAATAGAACATGTTTTTCTTTGACTCCCGATAGAATAAAATCATATAATCCATAACGGACTCTGCAAGCTGTTTCTACACAAGAATGTAAGAATGTAATCTGATCTGATTTTTCACATTTTGCCTCATTTTATTTGACCACTGCAACAATATTAATTCTTAAAAAATATTTTGAACACTTACTAAGGCAACTAACTGTACCAAGGGGCAGTAAGTTTAAACAAAGGGATTTCCAAACAGATTGATTTTACTAAACTGTTACTACTCTTTTACAAAAACTGTGAATTCCAAAGGGGAAACCAGACTCCATAAGCTTTCAATTATTTTAGATATATAAACTTTCTAAGGACTTTAACAATTCGTGCTGGCATTGTCTTAAATGTTTTTACACGTTGTACTTTATTTAATATTGACAATAATCCTATGAGGTATTTATCCTCCCTGTTTAAAAAGGGAAGAAACTAAATAAAGCTTAGAAAAATAGACATAGTCAGTTCTAGAAACTTTGACTGAGATAAATGGACAAAATACTATGATTCCTGTTTTTAATTTAAAAATTTGGTCTCTAGTAATAATAGGATAACTTTTTTTGGGTAGGGCACACCCGGTGACGCTCAGGGATTACTCCTGGCTATGTGCTCAGAAATCGCTCCTGGTTTGGGGGACCATATGGAACGCTGGGGAATCAAACCGAACCGTGGTCTGTCCTGGGTCAGCTGTGTGCAAGGAAAACGCTCTCCACAGTGCTATCATTCTGACCTCTTATTTTCTTAATTTGTGTACATCCTAGGTTAGTGCTTGCAAGGCAGACATCCTACCACTTGTGCCACTGCTCTGGCCCCAATAATGGATAACTTTATTGAATATATTTTATTCAACAAACACTAAAATATTTAATTTAACCTCAAGTTCCAGATAAATACTATTATTTATATTATCTACAAAAGGCAATATTAATGTTAGAGACTTTAAGAAAATTGACCCCAATTTTTTTGTAAAACTTTTCAAATTTCATTTAGTCACTGTGTTTACAGAAAATTTTACTGGGGTTTCAGTCATAGAATATACATTACCCGGGGCCTCTTGATTCAAATACAGTGAAATAAAATGAAATATAATCAGTTGTCATGGATACTCCTGATGTTTTTAAGTTCCCTTTAGGAATTAATAAAAGTTCTTATAAGTTGTTTTGTCTTCTGCAATGCTTGGATATTCTGGTTCCAAGGGATGTCTATTTTAACTGAATTATATAAGGTTTTCTGATGGCTATATCTTCTATCTTCACTGTAAATTTAGAACCAATGTGGGAGGTAGCATCAAGACCTCCAGTTATACTTAGTTCTCTTTTTGCTTTCTGCCATTACATCCTTGCTCTGCTGGATAAATTTCTCAATATTTCCCTGTGAGAAGTTACTTTCAAACACACTGTGAAATCTTCATCAATAAGATTCCCAACTTGTAGTGACTTATGTTTTCATACAACCCAAACTGGAAACAGTTTCTATGGCACACTGAACAGAGCAGAGGCAATGCAACCTCTTTGACTATCTACAATAAAACAAAACAATGAAATTTTATATTGACACCAAAATAACCTTGAGAAATATAGCAAGACTGCATGTATCTTTGCTTGGGTATAAATAAAAGGAAAACAAAGACTGCATGTATCTTTGCTTGGGTATAAATAAAAGGAAAACAAAACCTATAACACTTTCCTTTTTATCTTCTTCAAGAATGTTATTGGTTATTTTGGGTAATCGTGACTTAATGCTTTAAAATAAACAGAACAAGTTTTCCTAAAAAATCATTTTAAAAATCATATTTTTGTTAAGTTTGTATCATTTTTAATGTTTTCTTAAAATTACATTTTCTCTAGAAAGAATTTGAAGCAAGAGTATTTTTGTGGTTGGGAGGATGGTTCCTCTGTGAAGGACATATTTCCATGATCTTGTTATAAGACTTTTTATGAGAAAAGACAATGTTTATCTGAGAACTGGTGCTTACAAGGTGAGAAATTATCATCAGCCTCATAAAATTTATAACTACAAAGTGATTTTTAATTAGGCATCTTTTCTAGTTCCAAAATCTGGGAGCTCATTTTTATCTGTAAAATGGGAATAATAACACATACCTCAGATTTTTCACATCACAAATAAATGAAGTGTTATAGAAAAATCAATTCTATAAGTTCCAATTAATATACATTAATAGACTGTTAATTTGATTTTTTTCTTTCTTATATTTTACTCCAATTTGTTATGTGAAATAATAATTTAATCCTACTTATTCTTGCTGAAATCTTAGTGGACACAACCAGTGAATATTGATGAATCATCTACAATTACTTAAAGATTACTAGGAGATCACTCACCAGATATGTTACTTATTTTTATTTTACAGCAATACTTTATTTTGACTTGTTAACTCGTTCATATAATTGTACCATCCACCCTCCACCATTATACTAGAAAGGCTATAAAGATTTATTTATTGTGACCATTAAATATTGATGTAAAGTCCCCTCATCAACTGCCTATGATGTTCAGTGAATAATAACACATTAAAAATTAAAATGTGGGGCCCGGGAGATAGCATGGAGGTAAGGGGTTTGCCTTTCATGCAAAAGGTCATCGGTTCGAATCTCGTGCCCCATATGGTCCCCCGTGCCTGCCAGGAGCAATTTCTGAGCATGGAGCCAGGAGTAACCCCTGAGCACTGCCGGATATGACCCAAAAACCAAAAAAAAAAAATTAAAATGTCATAAAATTATTATAAAAATGTATCAGAGTTGCAATACACTATCAACATGCTAATGTATAGCACAGTGATTTCTGCTTTAGCATAAAATGTAAGCATTTCCATATGAGTCAGTGATTTTAGCATTGTGCCTTTCTATGAGGCCAAGCTGTGAATTTAAATAGTAGCATATGTCACAGTGTGTGTACAGACAGCACTTTAAATGACTAACTATGACAACATTACTTGTACCAATTTAAAGTGTTCAACCTGCTGAGTCAACATTTATCATTTTAGAAATTAATTCAAAACAACATCCCTCTTTTGGAGTAACTAATAAGTGAATTTTATTATCTTTCTTCTACCAATGTCCCTTTATCTATAATTGTGAGTTGGTGACAAATGGATTTGGAATCTTACTCTGGGAAGAAAATTTGAATTAGTTATGCCAACAATAGCACTGAAACACCATAATACATATTATGTCACATATTATAACTGTGACGATGCAAACAGTTTACAAAGGATAAGAAACTATGCTCTACTAAGCATTTAAAATGATAACATTAAAAGCCTTGCATGTGTTAAAGGGGTTTCTCAAAAAAGTTGCCATTAGTGATGCAGAAAAAATATTATTTGGATGTTATAGATCTCCATAAAGACCTGTGGAATAAACATTCTCTGCAAAATCACCATGACTTTAAGCATTAGGAGGCATGGAATTGAAGAACCACTGAAGTTGGTTATTTACTATTATTGTTCAATAGGCAATTCTATAGTGCTTTTGCTATCATAACTGTGAATAATAAAGGTACATGAACTGAATTCTGATAAATACAAATCAGTGTTTTAAAAAACTTACACAGCTACACTCAAGAATGCTGGACTCACTAGACCTCTTGTAAAAGTTTTTTAGAATGCCTTTCTTGTTTTCTGTCTTTTTTTCTTTTTTTAGTATCTTTATTTAAATACCGTGATTACAATATGACTATAGTTGGATTTTAGTCACAAAAAGAACACCCCCCTTCACCAGTGCAACATTCCCACCACCAATGTTCCCCATTTCCGGAGAGAAACCCCTGCCTGTATTGAGACAAGCATTCTAATTCTCTCACTCATTCAGATTGTCATGATAGTTGTTAGTGTAGTTATTTCCCTAACTGCACCAGTACTCTTTGTGGTGAGCTTCATATTGTGTAAAAGAGTTTTTTTTAAGGGAGCATATACTTGATTTTCTGTGAATGTCTACTGTTAAAGTTCACTTTTAATGGAATCTATAAAATAATGTTATTTGATGGAAAGGGGGTTCTGAATTGACATGGTAGCAAACCTCAGCTCTAGTCAGGAGTTAATAATTTAAGAAGGTATATTTTGTGGCTATATTACTTTCTTGTTCCTCTTGCTATAAATTATCTGAAACATAAATATTTATAAGAATGCAAATTTATTATTATATTAGTATTATAATATAGTGCATTATATTATGATTTAGTAAGCCTGACAAACATCTCACTGGGTTAAAATCAATGTGTCAAAAAAAGTACATTTTTTCTTAAATCCTCTGCAGGAGAACACGCTTTCTTGCCTATTCACCCACAGTATTTCTTGAGGTAAAAACATCTTTAAGAATTTTACCTTAGAGATATTGTAAAAATATGTGCTAAATATGTGACTATAAATGGTGATCTCTCCATGAAGTAGTCCTTAACTCTATCTGACTTAATAGAATTGGTGTATTGTATCATTCTACTTGATGACACTCAAATTTGTGAAAGAAAACTTGTAAAATGGTGAATTAGTTACATTTAAATGATAACATCCATAAGCTCGACAGAGAGAATATTTAATTCCTAATGTTAAAATAATTTTATCTAAAGCAGTATTAAAGGTAAAGTTAGATCTGGAAGCAGTTAATTATTTCAAAGCATTCAATAGGTAATGACAGCATAAATTAAAAAGGTGGACTTCACATACTGTCTTCCAAATGATGCTATTCTTTTTCCCACATGTACTATGACTTTATCATTTATAATTTATAGCAAAACAATATCACTCATGTAAACTCTTGGATTTTAGATTTGTGAGATTGATTTTAAAAGACTGGAAGCATTTATTACTGATGACACCAATAGGGGACAGAAAGTTGAATGTGATTAGTGGGGATAGACAAAGGTCAATCAACCTTATCAGTTATCAAATAGCTGTTCGGTGACTTCAAGTTGTGGACACATGGGACCAGAACGATGGCGTGGAACGGTAAGGCATTTTGCCTTGTTATTGCTAGCCTAGAATGGACCTAGGTTCTATCTCCCGGCATGGTCCCTCAAGCCAGGAGCGATTTCTGAGTGCAGAGCCAGGAGTAACCCCTGAGCATCACCAGGTGTGGCCCAAAAAAACAAACAAAAAAATTGTGGACACATGAAGAGATATCCAGATAGTGATCTACTTTTCAACCATTTGAAAAGTAATACCATTTTCGACTTTAAAAAGTCATCAATTACTACTTGTGAATTTTTGAGTATGTTTCTTAACCTTCCAAGTGGCAATT
>PVKC010027754.1:0-15660 GCA_004027635.1 Crocidura indochinensis | reverse complement strand
GTCTGTTAAATAATGTTTGACGTATATCATTGCTCTTATTGCCAAACATGCTGTCAATTAACTTAATCATTCCATGGTCTCCTGCTTATGGCTTCCTATTATGAAATGCCCATTTCTTCACCCAACAGATTGCTCTCTTTATTCTAGAGTTGCTGTGTTTTGATTTAGAAGTTTTTATATACATATTTTAGGTCATGTTTCCTGAATTAAAATTATAAATACCATATTTTTACTCTTTCCTTTAAACCTCCTGTAAATTCCTATTTATCACTTTGATGTTAGGCAAGTTCTCTGAATGTCTGTCATCTGTTGCAAAAAATGATGAACAAAATATTGAAGTGAGATTCAGAAGACTCGAATTTCAGGAAAAATTTGCCACCAACTAGCTGTCTATTATCTTATGAATTACTTCATTTCTCTGAGACTCAATTATGTGTTTCTGAAAGAATAGTATAATGAAGGATTGAAATGATTTTATTCCTGGGGCCAAAGAGAGAGAGAGAGAGAGCATGGAGGTAAGGTGTTTGCCTTACATGCAGAAGGACAGTGGTTCAAATCCTGGCATCCCATATGGTTCCCAGAACAAGCCAGGAGCGATTTCTGAGGTTAGGGCCAGGAGTAACACCTGAGTACTGCCAGGTGTGAATCAAAATCAAAACCAAAAACCAAAAAAAAAAAATAAAAGAAAGAGAGAAATTATTTGATTTTTGATTTCTAAATTTTATTTTCTAATCTATAATTATAAAATATAAAAGTTTGATAGAAATTTCATTTATAATTTCCATGATAGTAAAATTAAAGTTAAAATTCACATATCTCTAGTAATCACATCTATCCTCACGCAGGGGCACAGTGTGGGATTTATTTTACTTGTCCTTTACAATCTCCCTTAAATAGACACTTGATACAGGTTTTGTACTGTCTTGTTGTTATTCTTCACATAAATTGCCAGTCCTAAAAACCCACATAACTTATTTATGCCTAGATGCCCTGAATATCCCCACCACTAAGCCCAGTATGTGTTTTAGCAGATTCCTTTTATTTGATCTCCCATTTTATTTGATCTCCCATTCTTAGCGTCCCAACTGACATTGACTCTTAAGCCACACAATTGGGGTAAATTGTCTTTAAAGGGCCTTCATTTACCAGATCTTTTGGTTCACGTGCTTCTCCCACTCCTTACGAATTTCAAGGAAGTATATAATTAAGAAGAAAGTGGAAAAGCTTGAGTGAGAGATTTTTGATCATAGGTTTAAAAAAAAGTACCTTTGTATAACTTATATTTGTCTCTATATACACATTTCAAAGGTTGCTTCCAGGGTTTAGAAATGGATTTTAAAAGTTAGAATCCCCAAATTTAAATCTTCATAAATGTTAAGGGAGTACTAAATATCAAGTTAGTCATAAAAACACGATTGTGGTTTGTTGGTAATGGGCAGAATGAGTGCCGAGCTGCCTAAACATGTATTCAAGGTAAATAACAGCAAATGACAGAAACTGTTCATTTATAAACAGTCTTTTGAGATATTGAGTTTGAGGGTTGAGGGGGTGGAATACTCTTTGTTTATACCAGTGAGGATATCTCCTACAGAATTCCACAGTTCTTGAACACTATGATTAGATACACTTCTGTCCCTCAATTGCAGGGCCTGTCTTATTATTCATGAGAAGTAGTGGAGGGAGGGGGAGAAATAAATGAGGTGTGCTCTTAGAGATAAGTGTGAGTGCATCCGCCAAAACAACAGGCATCTTCCACTGCTTAATTCATTTTCCTTTCCTTTGACGTTGACAAGTTGAAGGATTAAGTACCTAATTCCAATTGTTCTACAAAGCTTTGAAAAGACACCAGGGCACAAAATCTGAAAGCACTTTTTAAAAAAGCAAATCTCAGGTGAATGACAGTGGTATTAACACCAATATAGCAATTGATAAATTCTCTATTTTTTTTCAGTCTTACACACACACACACACACACACACACACACACACACATTTGCTTAAATTTCTAATGCCAGTTTTTTACATTATCATAGTATTTATTGCCTAGTTACTTGCCTTATTCCATAAATAAATATTTACTTTGTACTTTTAAACCATCGCCATGACTGTAAACTAGACTTTAAAATGTTTGAAAAATTTTGAAAATTAAAATATTCCAAAGTACACTTAATAAAACATATAAAGTTTACTGGATATTTGAATAAGCATGCTAAAGAAGACGCTAAAAAGCTACTTTCCCCAGTGCAAACCAATCTATAATTATTATTCATGATTAATGAGAAATTAGAAAACAATTAGAAAATTAAATTCATCCAATTTTCATAAAAAACAGGATTTCTAATTCTGCTGTTAAAGGTATAATTATTTAAACTATGTGGCCATAATATGTGAGATTTTTTCCAATTGTAATGCAAAAAATAAATATATGTTATAGTGAGTGTCTTTCCATAAGAGTATTTTTATAGAAATGGAAAAACAATTTGAACTCTAAAATTTCAAGAAAAATCCAAGATTTACTACTGCCTTTAATTTTTCTGCAACTATTCAAAACTCTGATGTAGTCGAAGTTAATGGTCTATTAAAAACATGTTCAGAGATACAAAACAAATTCCTAAAAATATCTTTTATATCCCAGAACACTTCCTCTGACACATAAGAGAAAATATTTTTTTAGTCTCTCTGGGCTGTGTGCCCTATTAGTGCAGATCTAAACTTACACATGCACATTCACCTACACATAATGGTATTTATGCGAGTTAACTCAGATCTTTAATTGAAATCTCTGTCTCTTCCTGTTAACCATGGGATGGCCACCCACAATGCTTGTTCAATTCCAGAAGTTTCCTGCTCATTTAAGCAAGATCCTGGAGGCAGAATTCTTGGGGGATTAACACTCTGAAGCATCCTTTCACCATGAATCTCAAATCATTTTGCACATTTTAATTCATTCTTGGAAAGCCACAAAGAGGAAGTTAACAGCCATGCCTGTTTTTTTTTTTTTTTTCCAGAAAGTCTCCTTTAAATAAAGAGAGATGCCAGTGTATTTGGTACTTTTCATTCTAAAATACCAAATCATTCATTTTAAAATTAAGCAAATTAAAACATGAACTGTTGAATTTTAACCTAAAAATTACACAATCCATTACAAGAGGTATCCAAAAAGTCCCAGAGTTATAATTACCTGTAAATAAAATGAAACATACACCTTAACAAATAAACATTTCATTTAAATTAAATCAGCTCGTGCAGGCTGAAAGAAAAAAAGAAACATAAGTCTGCTTATGATTAAAATCTAAAAAGAATTTTTTCCTGACTTAGTTCATAGGGTCAGATAAATACTTTCCTTTTATATACAAAAGAATATAATGCATTGTAAATAAAATGAAATGCAGTGCAAGTGCATCTGTTTTACTCTCTGCTGCAACATGTCTGATTAAATATGTTTTCAAGTAAAGCAAAAGTGAATATTTTATAATAGATAGTTGGGATTTAATTATGCTTTACACTTTACCCAAGGGCACTCGAATTTCTAACAGATGAATAAGAAAAGTTAAGAAAACTAAACTAAAATTGTTAATATGCCAGAACAAGAACATAATGACTGGTTTGCTAAAGTTTCATGTGCTGTCAACTTCCAAGCTCTGACCAAAAGAAATAAAATCCAATTCTTTTTAAGGGTAACAAGTTTTCATGAAATGACCTGCTCCAAAGTGACTGCTAAATTTCTTTAGCTGAATTAAGGATTAAACCCTGAGCACAGCCCTATGTGTCCACCCTCAGAAAATCTATGTATTTTACAGAGATTTTATATATAGGTATAATTCCAGTGTTTTTTAAACTAGTTTTGGAGTTATATCACAATAATAACATTTTCAAAGATTTTATCAATGCAAAAATAAAACTATTACCTAGTAACTATTTTGAACAATAAATGCACATAAATTGGTTGTATGTATTCCAATATTTGTACTCTTAGTCTTATAGTCCAATCTTTTAGGTGATTCCTTTGCAATTTCTTCTTTTATTGAACATGACATGGTGAAATGTTACAATATATTGCAAAAGCTGTTATATCTACAAAGTCTGTTATTAAATACATGGTTTTCCTGTGCACATTAGTCTTTTTAGCAAATTACTACACAATTTTTTGTGCATTGACCATCTTGTCCCCAGAATGGGAATTAAGAAAATAATAGCAATTTTATCGTAGCGTTACTGAGACAATTCTTTAAATAAGAAATGAAAAGGATTTGAATAGGGCATAGATATATCATTATCCATTTTCATCAATGGAAATTGTTTTAGTATCTGACATATCAAATGAAAATAGTTATGGTATCGAACTTTTAGCATAGCCATAATCCCCAAAAGGTGAAAGTCATCTGTTTCAAATTTATGGATTTTTTTAATGTTTAAAAAATGAAATACTTTTCTCAGTAGGATACTTGAAATAATACAAAGTTCTTTTGGAATTATGTAAATCATGATGAAAGTGAATTGTAATTGGAAAGATAAGACTTTCTAATTTTAGTGTGTTCAATTTAGTTTATTATTCAGCAGCATATGTGTAATAACTTTAATTTAGAAATAACTATTCATAATGCAAATGGATTTTGTGTTTGGACAATTAACTTATACTGAGTGTGAACCAAGAGTGAACATGTAGGTCATAAAAGCCAATGGTTAGATTTATCCTCAGGTAGATCAAATTAACTGAATGAATCAGGATTCATTCTGGAATGCTGGGATGCCATGAATTGTGCATATGATTTAAGTCTGAAGGGGTGTTCATAGGCTGCCATCCATAGAGGGAAAGACTATACCAAGCCCCTCTTCCTATTCAACACCAGCATGAACTCACTGAACTTTGGTTGAACTTTCCTTCTCAGTTGAGTACATTTTTAATGCAATCTATCCTATTTAAGTCTAATTTGTAGTTCGTTTTGCAATCTTGCCACTTAACACAAGCCAATCAAGACGGAATTCAGGGCAGCAGTTAATCTAAACCTGAAAAACACTTGTTCTGCCTATCAAGCTTATTTATATTTCTTCTTCTAAAAGACAGAAAGAGAAGCAAGAGTTAATTAAGAATCTTGAAGCTCAATTTTCAGTGTTTCTATATTTTATTTTTTTTCTAGGCTAAGATGGAACAAACATACTGATTTCCCAATTTTATGAGTTTGTCTTCCTTAACAAGCATCAGGTAATCTTTCAACCAAATTTGAAGAATATTGCCATGTTTATTTTTGTCATCTCAAAGGAAAATAATTTTTAGGTAATCACCCGCCATTACAATTCTACAATTTTGCACACATGGCTGTGACAGATTATATGTGAAGGCAGCTTTCTTTGTCAGAAGTAGGTAACATGCCTAACACATTTACAAAATTTTATTTTAAAAAAGAATTCTTTTCATACCAAAGTAAAGGCTCCCATTAACCCAATCATAGTAAAGATAAATCTTAGCAGAGCAATTATTTCTTGAAGTTCAGATGGCCACACATACATAAATTCTTTCCTTGGATTCAGCACATATTTTAGTTATCTGCTAGGAACATTAAGTTTTTCATACAGACCAACTTTGGGGGAAGGCAAGAAAGGCATTCTTTACTCTTCAAATGTATTTCAAATTTATTGTGTTTGGATAGACCCTGAGAATAATTGGCATTTGTTTCCAATGTACTTTTGGAAATATAACTCTAATTCTTATGAATTGTATAGAATAAAATTATGCTATAAAAACCATTTAAACTTGAATTTTATAAACACTTGCAGAGAGAATACTTATACTGAATGTATTTGCTGAATAAATAATATGTGTACATCTCACATTTTATACTTAAGGAATTATAGAAGAGGTAATGATCATTATGATAGGCCCTTTTACTTTGAGATTTTTATATTTAGGGGAGTTGACAGTTAAATCATAGAATTCTAAAATTTTAACAATAAAACCTCCATCACAATGTGCAACAGCATTTGTTTACTGCTGAGCAAATTATTTTATTGACTACATACTGCATAACAAGCACTATGATTTTTGTTGGTATCAGAATCTCTCTTGTAGTAACATATATTCAATTTAAGTGAGCTAACAAAAGAATAACCAATGTCTAAATGAATCTCAGAGGGCTGTATTAGTATTTCTTTCTGTGTGGATAAGTAGTTTTTATTTTTTTTAATTGGGGGAAGGGTGAAGCTTGGCTAGGGATGCTCAGCAGTGCTCAGTCATTTCTGGCTCATACTCAGGCATCATTCTTTCAGGAGCCCAGAAGGCCACACGTAAAAACAGGGTTCTGGAGAGAATTCAAGTTAGCCATTTGTAAGACAAATGTCTGAACTGCTGCACAATCTCTTCAGCCATGGATATGTAGAGTCAAAGGGAAAAAATGTGGTCTGAAATGGCAGATACGAGGGAAAAGGAAAACAGTATGTTAAATTAATTTGCCCATTGAAAACTGAAACAAAAACCGTTTTTAAGGAAAATTTGCAAGAATGCAAAACTTTTTTCAAAAGCTCAGAGTTTATATTTCCTCTCCTGAAACTATTCTAAACTACTAGTTCCAGCCAAGATCACATACACAAGAATTAAAATAATGCAATGAAGCCATTTCATTGTATTTATAGACTCATTGAAAATAAGAGAGAAGGAAAAACAGCTTAAAACTCAAACAAATCCAGAATGTTCTGAGATATTGCCAACCAGCAACTGGTGCTGCAAAGCTATCCAGATGCAGTCTACATAGATTGTCAATGTCGCCAAAAGAAAAAAATAGATGAAAATACGATATGGTTTAGAAATTCCTAGAATAAGTGGGGCCAAACTAGTAGAAAAGAATGTTCCCCTTTACATTCTAAATAATACAGTCCTGTTTCCTAAGGGACTTAAAAAAATGATAGAAAAGGAATGACCCTTCTGCTGAGTGAGACCCTACGACCAAGTGATGAATAGATATTTAGATATGTGAATGTTAAGAACATGGTCCTATAGAAAAGTATTTCTTTTGTGATAGTTTCTTTATAAAATATGTCTTGCTATCAACTATACTCTGAAGTCTGAGACTTTCTCATTTTCCACTCAATTCTGTTTTCAATTCTTGATTTTTCTTTTGGATAACAACTATTGGTAAGAACTAGAAGCAAGGCAATATTTTCACTCCATTGATACTTGTATTTTATTGGCAACGTGATTTTCATCTATAGTTTGCAATTCCTTTCTCAAGAGTTGGAGGATGCCCTGGGATAGAAAGCATTGTATAATTGTGGTATAAGTGCTATGATAATTATCATAATTACTATTATTAAAATGATGTGGGTCTCTTGCAGCAGAAATTAGTTTCTCAGAAATGGAAGTGAATTTTACATGCAAACAGGGCAAAAGGCATTTAGCTGTCTATCTGCCTTAACTCTCTAATCACCAGCATGACACCACTGAAGACGCAATCAAATGTCCTAATATAGAATACTTTTACAAGAATGTGCTCTCTTAAATTGATATGAACATGTTTTGTTGCTACTTTTGTCAGACCACAGACTTTATATACTGCTTGTTAATATTTATTATTTTTATCCAAAAAAGTATTAAATTTCCAAAGACTACCTAAAAAATACTTAACAGAAGTGTGAGCTAGCATGTTTTCAAAGACCCCATGACTTACTAACAGCCAATTATAATAAAGTAAATATTCAACAAGTTCCTAAGATACATTTCTTTTTGCAATTTTGAAATTAATAAGCATTTAAAAACACTTTAATGCAGCTACTGCTACAGATAAACTCTATAATGTATGATAGTAAGAATCCAGTTGCTATACCCATGATATAAAAAGAGTTTATATTTTTTTGTAGATTTATGTCATGAAAATTAATGACAAGTTTATTGGAATAAAAAACATTTCCCTCACTGATAGTCCATGTTGTGATTAAGTTTAAGAAAAGCAGCACAGAATATTTAAATATGATACATTTATTTAAAAATGATAAATTAGATAGCAGAATCCATGTTCATGTGATAATAAATGTCTTGTATAGGGTGTTAATTCATTTTGCTTCACTGCATAAATATGACCATACACTTCCTCACCATTTTTTCTCAATATATGTGAGGAAAAAAGAGCATATTACTGGGAACAACACTCATAGAATATTTTGTTTGAGACTTCAACAGTAATAGTTGTAAGAATTTGAAAGTGCTTATAGCCCATGTAAAAATGAGAAGGCTAGTGATTTCTAGACTCTTAGTTTTGAATTTGAGAGAGCCAACTAGTTATAATTGATTGAATGATTGAATTATTTTATCCCTTGGCCAATATTTTTAGAGTCAACTAGCATATTCATATTAAAAGATTTTAAATTTCTAAATTGTTTTGGAATTCTGTTTCCAATTAATCACAACTTCATTATTGTTCTATACGTAATAATATGGTTTCTCAAAACATTTTTATTTTATTCTCAATTTTCTAGAAAATTAGGCACAAGGATCTGTCTAAATGCATTATTTATCCCCAAAAATGTATAACCATTACAAATGAGCACAATTTTTTTTTTTTGGTTTTTGGGTCACACCCAGCAGTTCTCAGGCATTACTCCTAGCTCTACACTCAGAAATTGCTCCTTGCAGGCTCGAGAAACTATATGGGATGCCAGGATTCAAATCACCATCCTTCTTCATGCAAGGCAAATACTCTACCTCCGTTCTATCTCAGGACCCAACAAATGAACATAGTTTTTAGTAATAAATTGCTTTGGGTAGATCAATTAAAATTTGGGATGAAAAACACATATTTCTTTGGTTTGGAAAGCTAATCCATATATAATAAAAACCAAAAGTCTACTGGTCTACCAGTTTTTCATGCCAACCTCATACTACATGAAGAGGTACTAAGAAAACTCTAATGCATGAAAAAGGATCAACATTCTAGATTTCATTATCTCATTGACCAACATTGACTTAAAACAGATACCAAACCAAAATTCCAAAACCAAAACAGATACCAAAACCAGACAAAGATGCTGTCATTATCTCATTGACAGTATTGAGATACTTATGAAATACAAGGAAAATTGAAACAGAAAAATAGTCCTCAAAATAAATTATTTAAGTTAACAATTGCTTCAGCATTTCAAGTAAATAAATCTATGATTATTTTGAATTATGTAAGCATTTAATATTACCTTAAATTATATAATATATTGACTCATATGTACCTTATTGGTATAATTTTTTAATTTTTTATTTTTAATTATGAGAACAATGATGCAAAAAAAGAGGACAAGGTAAAGTTACAGTGGAAGGACAATCACCCATAAATAGAGTTCTCAGAAGAAATCCCCTTGCTGAAGCCTAAATTTTGAACTTACAAAGAACATTGAGAAAAATAAAACAGATCCCATGTACAATTACTTTTTCCACAAGTCCCCAGATTATTGTACATTATAACATTTCTTAGCAGTACACAAAAAATATAAAGTCATGAAATTTATGTGACTCCTTAAACATTGAAGGCTTAGTATTTTTTTTACATTTTCATGCACATGCATATTAGTTTAAGTTAACATCAAACGTTTAAGTGATTTTTTTAAAGGTTTAGAGTCAAAGGAGCACAGTAAAAACAGTGTTAGAGTGGCAAATATTGTTTGCATAGGCCCACCAAAATATGGGGGACATGGAAAGAAAAAGCCTTGGCCTAAATACAAGGAGACCCTACCCCTGAAGTTTCCTGGCATAAGACCAACTCTAGGCTCCAGGCGAAAGAGTTTGTTCAATAGAAGTCATTGTATGTAGTGACAATACAGTTTTATTTTGGACGCAGTCTCTATTGTTGGCATCCTGTTTCTGTATTAAAGATCCTGTAACCTACATATCCTACATTAAAGTCAGGCTAGTGTGGAACATCCTCTATCTTCACCTCACAATTAAAGGGCAATGCAGAAAGCCCTGTCCAGTAAGCAGTTCGTTGTTGTTAAGTCTTCTCAGTGTTTAGAGAAGTCTCTTTTGAATAGGTCGATGTCAGAGCAGTGGTAGGGTTCTCCCTGGTAGAGGATTGCTTCTAGGTGATGTTATAGACAACCTTGGATGTTTCTTAGATGGATTCCCTAGATCGGGGTGAATGGAGAATGCCCAGTCTTCTGAGGCCTGTGCCAGGTCATTATGTCAATGTTCAGGGTGTAAGGTTCCATTGCACTACAAGATTTGTGTGTTTCCATCTCTATTAGATAAGAACTTATTTGTATGTATAGTATTTTCCCCTTTTAATGTGCCTATGCAAACAAGAAATAAAGCCACGTGGCCTTATCAGTGCATATGGGGGCGTAAGAACACATCCAACAATACCCGTGACTTACTTCATACATAAGTATTAAACTGAGGGACTCTTTCAATTATTGGTGTAATTTTTATAAATAGCTCAGTTATGCTTCTGTTCAAATTGAAAAACTAAAATTGTTAAACTGATTTGGCAACACTTATTACCACCAGATTAATTTTCTACACTACTAGAGCACTAATTTTCAGTGATCACTACCATGCCACCTGCATGCCCTACTAACAAATGCTAATATAATTTGTTTCATCACTATGTTTTTGAAAGTCATGTTCAGCCTCTACAACATATAATTATTTTTCAATTTCTGCTTGTTTACCCAATATGCATCTCAAAGTTTATAAATCCATTTTACTAAAATTTTCTTCTATTCTTTTTAGACCTATTTACTTATTCTGATCTTGCCTAAAACTTTTACTTTTCTAACTTTCCTACTCATGTATTAATCAATCAGACTGTCTTTTATAAGAATCTTATATTTAGGGGATTTCAAAATCTAAGTATATGAACTAAGTAATAAATTTGACTATCAAGATTCAGATAGGTTAGTCATTAATAAAATATAGGAGGGTCGTTATGATTTCAATATCCTCATTTGAAAAATAATTTTATTTGCATTAGGTATAAAAAGAATATACCTGGTGCACAGTAACAATTACTATCCTCTTTTTAACCTCCTTTTTTGCATACTATATGTATTTCATTGGAAATGCTGTTTATGTGGACTTAGTAGTACCATAGTGTCTCACATATGAAAATAAACCTCATGGTACAAAATGACACACTATTAGTGCAAAAAATTCTGATAATATTATAAAACTTCCTTAAAAGGCTAGAGAACATTCTTATAATTTAACTATCTCATTTATATGTCTCATTTTCTTTTCTATTATTTAGGGGATGTGGTCATACCTGGCAATATTCAGGTTTTACTCCTGGCTCTGTGTTCAAGGATCATTTCTAGCAGCCTCGGGAAACTATATAAGGAATTGGGGTTTGAAGTTAGGTAAGTCACAGGCAGGGCACATGTCTTTCCCAGTGTAGTATTTCTTCAACACTATTAGTGTTTTTTTTTTCCCAAAGAAAATAAAAACATTAACATGAAAAGTTTTTTTCTGATACTTATTTTGACATGCTTTACTTATAGCAGCTACACAGTTGAAGCAGTCAAAGTTCCTTTTGATAATTATCTATATGATTCAAAATTCTATGGGTTTACCAAATATAGCAAAATACAATGACCATGAGAAAATTATATAAAAAGGATTAAGACAGAAGGATAAGGGCAAGTACTAGAAAATTTCAGCTACATTTAAAATATGAGGATACGGGGCCCGAGAGATAGCATGGAGGTAAGGCGTTTGCCTTTCATGCAAAAGGTCATCGGTTCGAATCCCTGTGCCCCATATGGTCCCCCGTGCCTGCCAGGAGCAATTTCTGAGCATGGAGCCAGGAGTAGCCCCTGGGCGCTGCCGGGTGTGACCCAAAAACCAAAAAAAAAAAATGAGGATACAAATTTAGTAATAACTTAAATGGAAGTAAAGTCATAATTGTGAATATTGGAAATAGAAATAAGTTATGTAAGTAGAGAAAACATTCTGAAGCTAGGGAGTAACACATTATGATTTATATTAAAGGTTCTCCAAATTGCCTGGCCTGTCACACCATTTTCAGAAAATAAAATTACTTAGTGTCACCCTGGAAGTCTATCTTAAAGTGAAGAAAATAAAAGATGCAGTTAAACAAAAATGTGTTCCCTATTTCAACCTATTACTTATAAGAGATGGTGTATGAAGACTCGCTTTCCCCTGCCAGGACTCATCCGGGACCACAGAGCACAGCCAACTATGCCTCCAAAGACAAAAAGCTAAATGTTGGGGCAGGAGTGGTGGTGCAAGAGGTAGGGCATTTGCCTTGCATGTGACAGACCTAGGACAGACCATGGTTCAATCACCTAGCATCCCATATAGTCTCCCAAGCTAGAAGCAATTTCTGAGCCCATAGCCAGGAGTAACCTCTTAGCATCACCGGGTGTGGCCCAAAAATCAAAAACTAAAAAACAAAACAAAACAAAACAAAAAAAAAACAAAGAAAAACCCTAAATGCATAAAGTAGAGAGATAACCTCAAAGTTAAAAATACTGGATTATTTATCAGAATCACCATAATAGCATTCACAAAACTCCCAGAAAATTAAAAATGAAATTATCATATGCAAATTAAATATTTTATTAAACTTACACTATGCTAAATTGCTTTTCACACAATTCAAAAAAAATCTAAATTACATCCCATCCAAGCTGCCTGTATAGCATTGCCTTGTAAGCAAGTCATTACATGAACATGTTCCTAAAAAGGCATGATGGACTTCCCAACAATGTGAGGCATGTTGACTGCTCTGCCAAAACGGAAAATATCTGTTGCCTTTTGATGGCATAAATTACAGGTAAGTTATACTTTGCTTAGTGTGGGTGAATGTGTAAAATTATCGTTATCGTTTTAAAATTGTATGTAATACAAAAAAGATAAAGTATATGGAGTGCTTTACCAAAAATTTTACTTTTTTATGCTTCTGCCACCGCCTTTTAATGGAAATGATGACTGCTTGCATCTGAAGCATTCCAGAGTTCTCCTTAATCACAAAGGACCTAACTACAGTAAAAGGAACTTTATGTTATTAAGTTATAGGGATAGGAGATTCTATACAAGTGATTATTTTTGTTTTTGTTCTTGAGCCATACTCAGCAGTACTCAGGGATCACTACTGGCACTGTACTCAAGAATTATTCCTGGAGGTATGCAGAGAATCAGATAGGATGCTTTGGATAAAACCCAGGTCTGCTGTTCTCAAGACAAGTGGCCTACCTGCTCTTGCTCTGACAGTGTTCAATTTTATCATTGCTCCAGCATTATATGTGATTGTTAGTCAAAGGTTAGTATTTTTGTTTTTCTTCTTTGAGAAAATATATTTGGTATTATAAAAATAATTAATTCTTTGTATTTGATATAGATCAAGTGTCATATTAATCATATTGATTTTTACTTTTAAAGGTTTTCTTACATCATATGCCCATTGCCACTTGATAGGGGAAAACTGAAAATAATGAACTAAAATAAGAAAAAGTGAGACATTCATTTCAATTTTGTCTTTTTTATTTATTTATTTTTTAATTTTTTTTTGTGGTTTTTGGGTCACACCCGGCATTGCTCAGAGGTTACTCCTGGCTCCATGCTCAGAAATTGCTCCTGGCAGGCACAGGGGACCATATGGAGCACCAGGATTCGAACCGATGACCTTTTGCATGAAAGGCAAACGCCTTACCTCCATGCTATCTACCGGGTCCCAATTTTGTCTTTTTTTATAGTTGACAAAATGGTTTTCAGAATGTTGGAGCAAACTATAGTTCATCATTTGCCTCTTTTTCACTTTCTGAGCCATTCTTCCACTCCAAATTTCTTTATTGCAAATACAAATAAACATAATATTGTGGTTTTAGGGCTTTTCAAAACCATCCCACCTGCCCAGTCTGTTTTCAAGAAATGCTCATCAGTTGGACTTTGCTGTCTTCAGTATATCAATAGTCTCTGCTGCACTGTAATGCTTTTACTCTATACACTAGAATATAAGTGGAATTTTTCCTGGCAAAAGATTTGTGCCCCAAACCCAGACCTCGGTTTATAATCTGGTCATACAGCTTATCTGATGGACATGGACTGAATCAAATGCACGTACTCTCTGGTCGTCTTCTGCTGTCTGCTAGAGGAGGCAAGCATCAGATCAGTTCACAAGTCACAGCTTGAGCTAAAAAGGTAGGCTGTAAACTGAACTGGATGCCACTAAACTATTTAATGCACAATATTCTGCGCTTTGTATAAGACCAACAGCAGTGATGATGATATTTGCGAACTCAGTGATGATGACAATGTCTATGCTGATACCTTCACATCAGATACAGCTGAAGCTCTGTTTGGACATACATCTGAGGAGGAGAAAACTAGCAAGCCAGTTTTGAAGATTTTTTTTTTTTGGTCACACCCGGCAGTACTCAGGGATTTTTCCTGGGTCCATGCTCAGAAATTGCTCCTGGCAAGCACGGGAGACCATATGGAACTCTGGGATTCGAACCGATGACCTTCTGCATGAAAGGCAAACGCCTTACCTCCATGCCATCTCTCCGGCCCCTGTTTTGAAGAATTTTAACCTTTGTGATTTAGCTTGAATACCTTTTAAGTTACGGTTTTCTGCACTTTATTTAAAGTTTTAATGTTATTGTTGCTAGTTTATAGTTTTTCTTTAGCAATAAGTTATATTGAAAAACATTTAACCTACTGATTCCTCAATTATTATAATTGTTTTTGGTATGTATTTTTATTTTTTGAAATACCAGTGGCTGCTACATTTTCCACCTCAATTATACTCGAATCACTACATTTTTCGAGTTGAGGTTAAAATTAGGGGGTTGGATGGGGCCCGGGAGATAGCATGGAGGTAAGGCGTTTGCCTTTCATGCAAAAGGTCATCGGTTCGAATCCCGATGCCCCATATGGTCCCCCGTTTCTGCCAGGAGCAATTTCTGAGCATGGAGCCATGAGTAACCCCTGAGCACTGTCGGGTGTGACCCAAAAACCAAAAAAAAAAAATAGGGGGTTGGCTTATACTGAAGTTGGTTTATACTCGAATATATAGGGACTTTAAAATTGCTATTGATGCATATTCATTATGTCTACCCATATTTCTTACTATCTCATGCTGCCTATTTTACTGTTCATTTTATTTATTGTCCCTTTGTTATATAGTCCTTTCAACACTAAGTAACACAAGATTTAAAATCAATTTTATGCATGGGGAAACTTAGGACTTATGATAGGGCTTATGATAGGGCTTATGTATATCCTGAGCACTTTATACATAAACTAGATGAATTAAGAAAAATCAGCAAACTTTTAAAGGAAGGTTATGTTTGTTTGTTTTGATGTTTGTTTTTGGCCACACACACCTGGCAGTGTTCAGAGCTTACTCCGAGATCCCAGTTTAAAGATGTCTCTTGGCAATGCTTACAGGAACATATGAGATTCCAGGAGTAAAATTTGGGTCTGTGATCTTCAAAGTAAATGCCTTATCTACTGTACTATCTCTCCAAACCCAAAGAGAAGTTATTCTACAAGTAGAAATTACTTTTGGAGTATTTTAGATTTAGATTTAATTGAACTCAATGTATTTCATAAATATTTTAAATAAATAAAAAGAATGCCTTGAAAATGTATATATTTCATTTTTAATTTCCAAAGTAATCTAAATTTATTTAAAGGACTAAAATAATATTGCTATAAAATTAAAA
>PVKC010027753.1:0-15663 GCA_004027635.1 Crocidura indochinensis | reverse complement strand
GATTGCGAGGCCCCAGGGCCGCTTCTCTCCATCGCCCTGCAGCGTGGGCTTGCCAGGATTGCTGAAGCCTCGCTGGGGAGAGCTAGGCAACCTCCCTTCCGATTGTGTGGGCACCGGAATCGGGCGGAAGGCAGGATTCTCAACAGGTCCCATCATTTAACGCTGCCTAGCAAGACGCGGCGGCTAGGAGGACAGTCCCGTGCTTCCTCCTCTGCTTGCCTGGCAGCCGCGGGCAACCCCGATGCTGCAGAGTTCTTAGTTAACAAAGGGTGGTAGGAGTTCTTTCTGGAATCCCCCACTCACTCCAGACTCAGATTGCAAATATCTACCACTGTCTAAATATAAAAATCGAGAGGGGGGTTGGGGAGGAAATAATCTTTAGGAACTTTAAAAGAAGGAGGAAAAAAATGTGCTGCTGAAATGCTGTTCATGCTTTCGACTCCGCTGTCCTTTTCAGGACTTGAATGAGCTAGACTGGCTTTTGTGCCTAGAGCTCAGCCCCATTTGTGCGAGGGTACTGTGGAGAAGGTCGCTAAGGGGGAAGCCTGGTAGGGGCAGGGTGGGGTGGGCAGAGAGCCTGGGTGGTTGAGCCCTTGTGTCCCCCCCGCCCAGGCTGGAAACCCCCCACCCCCAAATCGGAGGCAGCAGGCAGACTGTGCTTGTGCTGCCCGAGGATGAAAAGGGATGAAAAGTTTTGCATGGCCGGGTGTGGAGAAAAGCAGAGACAATCAGGCTGGCTTGTGCTTAGAAAGAAATGCATTGCCATTTTAGCGGTCCCACCGAGTCAGGAAAAGGGCGCCATGCAATTATAGAGTGTGGATTAAAAGGTGCTTTGGGGCCCAGTGTAGAAATGTGATTCTGGAAGGTCGAGGAGGCCTTTTGGTCCTGGTGGCACAAAATGACAGCAGGGGCTGTTATATTTCTGGTCTGTTTCACGGAGCCAGCTCTTTGACTTATAAATAACAGATTCAGGTCACAGGCAGCTTGTCCAAGACCAGCTTTTAAGGCTGCACTTTCCCCCATTTCAAAGTCAGATGTCAGTGTTATTAGAAGAGCTGAGAGAGGCCTGAGAAAGGGGTAGCGGGGAGGGGGCTGCTGGTGGTAGATGTTTGATAAAACTGGCCACTGCCACACAGTTGCCTTATTTGTTCTTCCAGTACAAAAAAAGAAAGGGGGAAAAGTAGAGATTGAGTGAGGGGTGACTGAGACGTAGGATGAGAGAAGTGTCTCTTGATTGGCACAGCTTCTCTTTGGGCAGAGCTGAATTATTGAGAAAACAACCAACCTGGTCCCCTCACTCCCCAAGATTCTGAAAGTGTCAATAGTGGGAGCCAGGTCTCATCCACAGAGGGCCCTCAGATTTCAAGGCTTCATGTCCTACTGACCCTGGGAACTCCTGGGCAAGGAGGGCCACCTTTCGCAGCCAACAATGCACACGTCCCAGCGTCGGGAATCTGAGCAGAGCTCCCTTGTTTGCAGTAGAGGTTCCGCTGGGGTTGGCTCAGATCATGCTTAGGTAAACACCAGAAAGAGGCGGTAGGTAGTTCGGGTTGATTTTGCAATGCCCTAAGTTAACCAAAAAGAAAAAAAAAGGAAAAGAAAAGAAAGAAAACCCAAACTCCAATGTAACAGCCCACTCCCCCAGGCTCTGTGGCTCCCGGTTTTGTTTTTTAGATTTTGCAGATACCCATAACAACTTGTTAAGATCTTGGCCTCATGACAAGCTCCTCTGTGGAGCTTCGAGGCCTGACAGCTTGTCTCCAGGGAGCCTTGGCCTGGGAGAGGTGAGGCAGGATTTTATAGGCCTGGACCCAACAGCTCCAACCTGGTCTGGGTTTCTCAATGGGAACTGATTTCCTCTGCCTCTCCCAGGTTCCAGCCAGAGGCTTTGGCCCCAGGAACATTATTTCTGGTCTATAACCTTTTCCAGCTGCGTGGCTTAAATGTGCATTCCAGCCTCTGTGCAGCCCGCAGGCTCTTTCCCCATTGCCTCGTGTTCTCCTGAATTAACTTGGCCTGCTCTCCTGCTTCTCCGCAGATGGCCTCGCCTCCTCCCGGGTCCGCCTGTACTTTTTCATCTCCAATGAAGGCAATCAGAACCTGTTCGTCGTCCAAGCCAGCCTGTGGCTCTACCTGAAGCTGCTGCCCTACGTGCTGGAGAAAGGCACCCGGAGGAAGGTGCGAGTTAAGGTATACTTCCAAGAGCAGGGCCATGGTGACCGGTGGAACATGGTGGAGAAGAAGGTGGATCTCAAGCGCAGTGGCTGGCATACCTTCCCGCTCACTGAGGCCATCCAGGCCCTGTTTGAGCGAGGGGAACGTCGGCTCAGCCTGGACGTGCAGTGTGACAGCTGCCAGGAGCTGGCCGTGGTGCCTGTGTTCGTGGATCCAGGGGAGGAGTCTCACCGCCCCTTTGTGGTGGTGCAAGCACGGCTGGGTGACAGCAGGCACCGAATTCGCAAGCGGGGCCTGGAGTGCGACGGCCGGACCAACCTCTGTTGTAGGCAGCAGTTCTTCATCGACTTCCGCCTCATCGGTTGGAATGACTGGATCATCGCGCCTACTGGCTACTATGGGAACTACTGTGAGGGCAGCTGCCCTGCCTACCTCGCAGGCGTCCCCGGCTCTGCCTCCTCCTTCCATACTGCAGTGGTGAACCAGTACCGCATGCGGGGACTCAACCCCGGCACGGTGAACTCCTGCTGCATTCCCACTAAACTGAGCACCATGTCTATGCTGTATTTCGACGACGAGTACAACATCGTCAAGCGGGACGTGCCCAATATGATCGTGGAGGAGTGTGGCTGCGCCTGACGTTGGCGGGGCTGCAGTGGTGGGGTGTGGGGACAGTCCTGGAAAGGCTTCTTCCCGCTCTGAAGATGACGGGAGTGGGATGTGTGGTGGGCAGAACGGGGTGGTTCTCTTGGGCTGCCCAGGAGATGCCAGAGAGAGGACTGAGCTATTTCCCTCTGACTTCATCGAGCATTTCAGTTGAGACCAGACGGAGAATCCTCCAGCAACACAAAATACTTGCAAACGCACACGTAGACACGCACAGCCAGACGCAGCCTGCCACCCACACAGCGGCCTCCGGGATACCAGCAAGTGGATGCGGTGACAAGTGGCAGCTTAGCTACCAATGCCTGTCAGCGGGAGAGAATGGGGTCAGCAGCCCCAGTCCACCAGCTGGGCCGGATCACTCTATCACACCTTCCTGCACATAAAAGCACAAAGACAGAGACACAAAGTGCACAGGAGCCACCAAGTGGGAGAGGAGATGCAGGCTGGTCGGGAGTGGCAGACTGAGGACCTTCGTGTCCCTGTTGGCCCTGTACAAGGCCTGTGGTGCCTCAGTATCTCCTGATTTGTGTCCCTGCCTGGGACCCTTCAAGGATCTCAGCCACCTTTAACCACCCCCCTCTAAGGAAAGAGGCCCAGAAAGGACCCAAGCTGTGGACTGTGGTGCAGTGGCGGCAATGACCGTTTGACTTGCTGAGGTCCCGGGCCTGACTTCCCTGTGTGTTTGTTTTTGGAGTAGGGGAAGTGGAGAAGGGTCTTTGTTTGATGCTTTAACCTATCACTAGCAGTTAACAGGTCATTCCAGTTGTATAAATGAAAAGGGACTTTGCTACTAGGTGTGACCTTTTAAGTTAAAAGGGGAATGGTTTTGACCAGGAAGAAGAAATTTGCCATCTGTGCCCTTGTCTGGGGATATTCTTCCTTGAGGATTGGGTGGGGATGGGGGTGGGTTGGGGAAATGACCCTTAGGGAAGTGGAGGAGCCCAGAGGAGGAAATGGTGGCACCCATCAGTAAGGGGCAAGAGAGGGGAGCAGTTTAGCTGGCCATGGGGAGAAAAAAAAAAGGCTTTCAGCTGCTTGGTAGAAGCTGCTCATCTGGAACCCAGGTCACAGGGCTGACCATGAATGTGGCCCCTCCCTGCTCACCTGCCTGCCTACTTAGCTCCTATAGCCCTTGCCTGGCTGCCTGACCACATATGATCTATTTGTCCATCTGTGTATATTCAGAAGGACTTTTGGCAGAGCGCTGCACCTGCTGCCCCAGACATCCCAGTGCCACGTGAACTATGCAATTTAAAGGGTAGACCCACACTAGATGAAACTGGACTCGTACGACTCTTTTTATATTTTTTATACTTGAAATGAAATCCTTTGCTTCTTTTTTAAGCGAATGATTGCTTTTAATGTTTGCACTGATTTAGTTGCATGATTAGTCAGAAACTGCCATTTGAAAAAAAGAAGTTATTTTTATAGCAGCAAAAAAAAATACAGTTAAATGTATTATACATAATTTTGGAACCAAAGAGGCCAGCAGATCAGTTTTAATTTTTATTAGATGGTGAGGCCATCTTATGAGGTAAATGTTCTGAACAATCCCTTGAGTGGCCTGCCAACGTTTCAGGGTATAAATGGATTTTGTTTATTAAGTTTGATGTGTCTTTTCTATCTCACACACCCAGAAGGTAGAGTAAAATGAACTGGTAGAATGCAGGTGTGTATCCTTAAATCCCCATCTTTATGTTTATTTAATAAAGCTCCCCCTTAGGTTCTGTTTCATAATAATTTAAAACCAAACAATTTTTCCCATAGACTTGCTGTTAAAGTATTTTACATTTGTGTACAGTTTAAGAAAATAAAAGATTGGGTGCCATGGGCCTACTGCCTCGTGTGGTGTGTGGAGCAGAGTTGGAGCAGAGGGAGGCAAAGTTGGGGAGGGAATGTAGGAGCCACCTCCACCCCTACTTGCTTCCCAAGACCTGCTCTGGGAATGCTCAGGTCATTGTCATGTGCACAGGTGCCAGCAAGTCTAGAAAAAATCTGGTGGAAAAACAGAATGAAGGATGATAAGCAAATCCCTAAATGACAAAAGGGTTTCCCCTTGGGTTCCTAGATCTTTAGGCTGCCAGTAATGCCCTTCCCTGTGAGGAAGGGGAGACCAGAACACCCATGATGCTTTTTCCCTGAGAAAGGCTTCTGTCTGGAGCTAGGAGGAAAGAGACCAAGAGCTGATGGTCTTTTCCAGAGGGACAGACATGGTAGTGGGCTGGTGGGGAGGGAATTGGAGCAGGGAGAGGCCAACTCTGCCACTGGGGTGAGGAGAAAGCCCATGAGAAAGGTGAGGTTTCAGTTATTGGGCATGTGAACCCATATGTAACTGGATGGCCGTCTTGGAGGGGCCTGAACCTATAAGCCTTGGCTCCACTTCCAGGCCTTACAGGATGAGGCTGGTCTCTGGTTTGAGTGTCACAAAGTCTTCCCAGTCACACAGGACAAAGGACAAAGGAGTGGGTGGGACCAGAGAACAGCTAACCTTGTAGTAAGGTAAAAATGGGTGAAACTGAGGAAGGTCAGGCAGCTGTGGGGGTCAGTCTCTGGCTTTTTTGTTTGTTTTGTTTTTTTGAGTCACACCCAGTGGTGGTCAGGATTACTTCTGGCTCTGCACTCAGAAATTGATCCTGGCAGGCACAGGGGACCATATGGAATGCCGGGATTCGAGCCACCATCCATCCTGGATTGGCTGCTTGCAAATGCCCTATCGCTGTGCTATCTCTCTAGCCCCCAGTCTCTGGCTTTTATCTTGGTTATTCTTTGCCTCCTGGAGCGCCCCTATCATGCTGGACTTGTGTGTAGAGAGAGAACTTTGTCTATAGGGTGGGGGTGGGGGTCTGAGGGACAGAGAGTTTATGCTTGCCTTGTACACAGCCAACCCAAGCTGGTCCCCCCAGTTCCACTATGAGTAAGCCATTAGCTTGTTAAGTCTAACCCCAAAACAATCAGAAGTGAACAGGGACTAAGAAAACAAAAACGTTATAAAGACAGACCTGGCTCAGCTGTTCTGGGTCTCGATCTGCTTCTGCTGTTTGGATATGGAGCATTGTATGTGTCCTCTGCTGCCCAGCCGCCCCCTTCCCTCCAGGCTAAGCCTCCCCTAAAGTCCCAAGGGAGCTCCAGGAAGACCTGGGACCCTAAGATCTGAGGGCCCAAGATTATTCATTTTGCTGCCATGCAGGTAGATGGCATTGAGTGCAGGGGTGGCAGTGAGTATCTTTAAAGGTGCTCTAGGGATGCACAAGGCTAGTGTTCTAGCAGGGTCTGGCCACTATCTGCCTCTGCTCTGGGCTTATGGCATCCTAGTTCCTTCCTTTGTGCTTCAGTCTTATTTTATTTAGGATCAACCATACCCAGCAATACTCTGGCCAGGTTCAACCTGCAGTTTCTGTTGGTTCTGGGAATCTCAATCAGGGCCCCACAAAGAGGCCAGTGTGCTCCTCCTCTGGCTCTCTCCTGGCCCTCATCACAGTCCTTTCTTCTTTTCCACCTTGTGCCCTTTCCCAGTCTTTCTCCTGAACATGTGGGGCATAGATAGCCTTGCCATCCAGTTCCATAGAAGCAGGGCTTCCAAACCACTCCTGCCCTGCCTTGCTTCAAGGACCCCTCTCCCCTCCATCCCTCTTTCCTTATCTCCTTTAGACCACCAGACTTTACCTCTCCTCTTGTACTGTAAGCAGGAGAGGCAGGGAGCAGATGTTTCCACTCCATAACCTCAGATGTCTTCACCACCCACCCTCTGCAATTCTGGGACTCTCACCATGTGAGGTTTCTCCTTGGCTCATCTTCAAATTTGCTTCGAGTCCTCAGCTATCACTGGGGTCTGAGGCTGTCATGGGGAGGGGAAGTAACTAGGGAATTCTCCCGAGTGCAGACAGTGCTACACCTATCTCCCCTCTCATCTCTCTAGTCTCCCAGACTGGCAGAATGAGGCTTCCAGGGAGCGAGGTTTCTGGCATGGCTTGTCCATCCTCCCAGGGTCCTCGAGATTGGGTTCAGAGGGGAGCCCTCAAAAGGCTTACCACACAAGGCCACATACTAACAGTCCTCTCTAAACTCAGCCCCTGGATTAGCATCCTTGCTGCTTCCTCACAGAGCAGGAGCTCAGGCCAGCCCAGTGCCTTGCCTTGGGTGCCCACTGCAAGGCCTGTGGGAACTATCACAGGGGACCCCTAAAGGGGCCTGGTGGTCCATTCCTCCTTAAAGAATCTTGTAGTCGCCTGGGCAATAACTGCAGGGGGAGGGGAGCTCAGAGACTGCTGCCAAGTCATGGACTGGGCTGTGGGCTGGAGAAAGTGCCACATTTGCAGGCAGAAATGCAGAAACAAAGCAGGCTTAAAGACAGCCGCCCCTGCCCCATTAGGAGACTTTCAATGGGCTGTTTTGAACAAACTGCAAGTTACCTGCAACTCTGAGAGCATGTGCTGAGTCTGTGATGTAGGCAGTTTGGCTGGACAGAGTGGAGTGACTCTGGCAGGCTGGTTGACCACCATTGGTGTGCTTGGAGGTATGGGAATCAGGGAGGGCGTGGCTGCTAGTGGGAGTGGATGGGGAGTGGTGGATGAGGGTGAGTGACTGACATGCTGTTTTGTGACCGTAGGTGTAACTGTTTATGTGCGGAGCTGTGTGGGGTGAGAGACTGAGGTGGTGGCCCTATGTGATTGGCTGGGTGTGAGGTGGGGTGTGTAGCTGGCTGTCTTGGAGGCTGTGTGGGTGAACATGGTTGTGTGGTTGGGTGTGCGGCTCAGAGTGGGGGATCAGGGGCTGTGGGGTGGGGTTGAGAGCTTGCATTTCTGCCCTTTCTCGCTTTCTTCCTCCTCCAGATCTTGTGTGGCTCACTTGGTCATTGGGGTGTTTAGAGTTTTCATTTGGTGCTCACTGAGCTCTTACTGCAGTGAGAATAATCTTTATCCTATGGTCTGTACCCACAGTGTAGCTTCAGTCCCCTCCCTCTGTAGTCCCCACCCATATTTATTATAGCAGAGGGTCGTTGGTGGTAACTCCACAACCAGGATCCTCATATCTGATCAGTTGTTCCATCTTTCACCAATACTCCTCAGGTTCCTGCCTTCATTTGCTGCAAGGTCACATGTCATCTTAGCTCAGTCTTTGCGACATATTGAGAGTGAAGGGGTAAAGGGCTTCATGCCCATTCAATAGAGGAAATAATAAAGGCAGAGAGTGACAAAGCCACTCACAGAAGCCTGTGCAGCTCCTAAGCCCCAGATCTGGATTTATTCATCCCTCTTCACCTCCCCAAACTGTCTCTGAAGTCAGTCCTAGGTGGGGCTAGCCAGAATTGAGGTGAGGCAGTTGTGATTATTCTGTCGGGGGTTTCTTAGAAGAGAGAATAAACTGGAGTTGGGTTTTCTCAGAGTTTGGTTGGGAGTGGAAATATTTCTCCCTGTGAAGTTAGGGACATCTGACTTTGCTCCGAGGCTGGGATCACCCCCCCCCATGCCACATCCCCACACTTTTCCCAGATGGGTTGGGTTGGCTGTTAGGCCTGGTTCCATGGAAGCAGACAGTGCTGGGCCAGGCAGTCAGCCCAAGTGGTAGACCCTCCACTTATACATTCTTAATTGAGGATCAGCTCAGGGAACAGGCCCTCAGCTACCATTTGGTTAGACCTTGTTTGTCGGACAGAACCCCTCCAGAAACGGAGACAAGGACAATGTCTAGCACAGCAGGTTTGGTGAGTACCCATGAGGCCCAAAGGCTCCAGGGGCAGCGGGCATGAAGTTGCTTGGTTCCAGGCAGCCAGGTTCTGGGATGACTCTGCTATTGCTATCACCCAGCTTGATGTCCAGGGTGATGGAGGGTGCTGGGTGCCCACCTAGAGCTTGACACCACCCTGAGGGTTCCTGTTTGTTCTCATGCTTCCCTTTTCTGAGAAGACACATGGCAAGCCATTATATCTCTCCTGATTGTTCCTTCTAGGGTACAGGAGGAGGGCCCCTTGTCACTCACAGGAATTCAATGTCTGGCTTGGGGCCTTATAGCAATTGGAGGCATGGAGCTATCCCCGTGGTCCCCATGTAGAGTGCATATTTTGCCGGTGACCTGAAACCCCAGGGTACAGGAGAGTGGAGAAAATGTTATTAGATGGAAGGTGCCAGAGGAGATCTGGCCTTCAGAACCCCCCCCCACCCCCCCAGTTTCCTCCTCCTGCCCCCATAGAGGGCACCAGAGGTTCTGATTCAGGGTGTGCCCCTGTGTAGAAATGGTGTCTGTTAGTAGGAAAGAGACACTGACTGAGGCCAACATCTCCAGAGAATGTGGGAGCAGCAACCATGGAAGTGCAGAGGGAATGTCCCCAAATACCCACATTTTCAGAGACATTTCCAAGAATCTAAAGATTCTTGAACCCTCTAAAGAAATACCCATAGCACAGCAAGAGACAAGGCAGGCAGCAGAGAAAGAATTGTAGGGTGCCTTGTTCTCTCACCATCCCCCACAAAAGCTCTGTCACCCTTTCTTTCCATGCCATGCTCAGGGGATGTGGAATGGGGGCACTAGGGCTGTGTCTGGGGTCGATGTTATCACACCCTGACTATTGGTGTGCTGGGATGCAGTAGCAAGTGGGTGCTTGTAGGGTATGGGGAGTGGGGAGCACAGATTGGCTAAGACTCCTTTGTGCAGCTCCTGGGGGCTTCTCCCACACTTCTATCATCTCCCTTCTACTTCTTTTTGCTCTCAGTGCTGGCTCAGATCCAGGGGCAGTGGGTTTCTGGGAGTTAATTTTAGTTCTTGCTCACTTTTTATTTAAAAGTAAGAACCCACCTCCAGCAATACAAAGGTCTGATGGGCCAGCTAGTTCCCCTGGAAGTAGTGGAGTTGGTCTGCTGCTGGGGATCAAATCCAGGCCTTAGTACTTGCTGGGCATCTTCCTTACAGCCGAGCTGCATCCTGTCTCATGCAGCACTGACCTGGATGGGGGTGTAGGAGCTGGGAATCACTGTCTCCTATCACTGTGGGACCTTTGGATAGGGTAGGAACCTGGATCCATGGTCCCCAGGGATGACTGTCTATGTCATGGAGCGCATGTGTAAATCTAATTTGTCCCACCTCAAGGGGTTCTCAGCACATTGGGAAGGGCCCTGACTTTTAGCTGCCCAGAGCTTGGTTTCTGGAGTTTTAGAGGCCATGTCTTTCTGGCACAGTGCTCCAACAGTAAGCAAGGTCTACATATCCTTTTTTGGACTGCTCCTTGACCCCCCCCCCACCTTGTCATGGGGGAATTCCTGGGGACCACTGGGCCCTGAGAAGCAGAGGGACATATAAGCATAAACAGCAGGGGACCTGGGCTGTGTGAAGCCCTAGGCTTGCTCACCAACAGTTTCTCATGGTACAAGCTAAACATCTGGGGGCCCAGACTTGGCCCATCCCCCCTGTTCTGTGGGTCATGGATGTTGAATAAAATAATAAAAAGGCCCTTTGGATGGAGCTGGATGGTGATGGGATGAATGGAGGGGCCTTTCTCTGCCATCCCAGCACCACGTGTCTTCAACCCCCACGGGGTCCACTGGTTCAGGGTGGCGGTGAGGAGAAAATCCACTCACAGGCAGGCTTCAGGAAATATCAACTTTATTCATGCCCTAGCCAATATGTGTGGCTTCTCTCATAATCTTTTATGCTGGATCCTTATTCAGCCCTGCATTGTACCTTGTTTCTCAGCCATCTCCTCCTCTTGCTTCCTCCTCCATCCTGCATCCAAGCAAATCCCCTTTTGCCCCTCAGGACAAACCTTTTGTAGCCTCCCCAAGATCCCTCCCATTTCTGGGAGGTAGGGTTACTTTCTTGTAGGTAGGGTTACATGAAGAATGGGGGGATGGGGTCATAATGGAGACTTATACTTGGGGACTATGGAATTGCTGTCCTCTAAGTTCAGAGCACATACTCCTGTCTTTCAGACTGTAAGCCTGGACTAGGGCACCCCACTTTCCTACTGCTGGGACCAAATCAGTGATACATACACACTTGGTAAATGAGTGAAAGAAGAACCTGAGTTTTAGGGTAAGAAATCTCACCCCACCCACCCATTTTCCTGGAGGAACAACTGAGACCATAGACACTACAAGAGATAAGAGAGGCTCTAGCTATCAAGGAGTAGCAACATCAAGGCCATACCATACCCACGGGGTAGCTGTCAGTAGCCTGGGCTCCCACAACAGGCTCTTGTAGGCTTGCTGGTTCCTCTCGGAAATCCTGAAGAATTAGTCCTGCCTTCTTGTGTGAGAGCCCTCAACCACCAAGGGAGTCTCGTAAAAGCTGTGCTTGGATGAGTTCCTGCAACCTTGCTGCCTGTTGGTGCTTGGGCTCATAAATGAGCATTGATGATTTCAGAGTTAATAATGGATCCTCCCACTGAGACAGGCCAGGAGTGGGGCAGGAGCAGGTCGAACAGCACAATCCACCCTGTGCAGCTTGAAGAGTTAAGCTGGTCCCCTGTGTAGTGACAGTGGGTTTTTTGGCACTGTAGGAGGGCTGGGGGCAAAAGAGCCCCCCAACCAGGAGCCTGGAAACTGGCTACAAGTGGCAGGCTGGAAGTTTCTGGAAGCTGGTTTTTGATGGCAGTGGTGGTATGCAAGTGGTGGAGTGCTTCCCGGGTGCCAAGAACACATGCCTGGCACACAGCAGGTGCTCAATAAACACTTGCTGATAGCAGTCCTTCTATAGGCCCTACTGCTCAATTGCTGTAGTTACAGGCTTAGCAATCACTCCCTCTGGTCTATATTGTACTCAGTGGAGGTTGTGTCCGACTTGATTCATGTATCCACCTGTTCTCTAGGATGCTTTCAATGCTTGCTATGTGTGCCAGGCATGCATTGTATGGCCCATGACTGATGCTATAAACATCCAAATGTGCTTGACAGAACAAGTTTCTGGACCCTGATTTAGGAAGTCATAAAACAGGCAATCCAGTGCCCTTTGCCTGAGAGTTTGTTATTTTATTTTATTTATTTATTTTTTGGGGGGGCCACATTCGGTGACACTCAGGGGTTACTCCTGGCTATTCACTCAGAAGTCACTCCTGGCAGGCATGGGGGACCATATGGGGAACCGGGGGATCGAACCGCGGTCCGTCCTAAGTTAGCACAAGGCAAGGCAGGTACCTTACCTCCAGCGCCACCGCCCGGCCCCGTTATTAGCCCAAGTCATCTCTTTTGATTGCCCCTGTCACCCCCAGGACCCTAAAACCAGACAGGCACCGCAGGCAAGGTAGCCCTGAGCACCTGACTGGTTTGTGGGAGCTGCTACATTCCATCATGGGAGCAGGTGGCTCAGGCATACCCTGGCACCATGGAGGAGAACAGACAGCAGCACATTCTCAGAGCATCCATTCCAGACACTGAGCAGCACTCTATGTTCTCCCCCAAGTCCACAAGAGGGTGTGGAGATTATAACCCAGGAATCAAATCTGATACTAGGAATGGTTCTTAGATTTTTAAAAGAGTTCAAGAGAAGAACATTGCATGGCATGAAACTGATATGAAATCCAAACCAAGTGCCATAAAATTTTATTGGACTACTGTTAGCTCATGCGCTCATACATTAGTTATGACAGAGACCCATATGGACTGCAAAGCCTAAAATACTGAGTCTGATCCTTCACAGAACAAGTTTGCCAACCATCCTCAGTTGGGCAGATGGCCCAGGAGGCCACGGCTGTTCCCCCTTCTATCCTCATTCTAGGAGCCCCTCTGGAAGGCCGGTGCCTCCAGAACACCCCTCCCACTCTGAGTGCTGATGGCTTTAGGTGAGTCCAGCCCAGACTGTCATGATTGGGTAGATTTTGAACTTAACTGTGAGAGTCTCTTCTGGACTCTCCTTGGAAGGTCTGGGAGTCCAGAGTGGTACTTTGTGACTCCTTGAGACCTCAAGTGCTGAGCACAAGGTGGAATCAGATAAATACCAGGAACCAGGTTGGCACAAATGCCAACAATGCTGCCTCATACGCACGAGGGGTCATTCTCAAAAACTGGATAGATATTATAGCAGGTAAGGCCATTTCCAGCACTCCATATTGTTTCCTGACCACTGCCAGGAATGAATCAGGGAGTAAAGTAAGCCCTGATGTCCACTGAACCAGGGAGTAAAATAAGCCCTGAGCACATCAAATACTGCCCAAAAAGCAAAAACAAAACAGAAGGCGTGGGAAACAGCGAGTGTTGGCTGGAGTGTGAAGAAACTAGGGGAGGAACTGGGACCCAGTGGGGCTCTAAGCACGAGGACCCCCGGAAGGGTTGGGAGGGTTCCAAGATCTGCTAGAAATGCTCGGCATGAGTCCCTAAATGTTTTCCTAAAACTGCTGCGTGGGTCCTTACATGTAGATCCAGGGGCCAGATGGAAGAGCCCAGAGGAGTAGGTGGTACCCAGGTCAAAGTGAGTAGCTGGAAAAATGATTGGATACTCCCCACAGGGGAGCTCAGAAGAAGCAAGGACAAGTATTGGCACTTTGGGAAGTAGGAGATTATAGAGGGCTTATGTGTTGAAATCCAAGGATCCATTCAATTATTGCAGGAAGGAAAAAAAAACAGATAAAGGAGATACAGTATTCTATATAGTTATCATTTATTATGTGCTATACAAGGTCTGAGATGAATGTCAGAAACCATAGAAGCTATCAGGAGGGTCTAGAAGAAGACTACTCTGCAACAGAGATGGGGATATGCATCAAGGATGTCTCCCTGGAGGAAGCAATCTCTGAGTCAAGTTTTGACAACAGTTGGAAGTTGGCCAGGAAAGACAGGCATCCATACTATGGCACACACTGCTCTATGCTTTGAAGTTTGGGAGAAAGATAATTTTGATGCTATCTCTTTATGGAGGACCCTGTCTTCTCTTGTTGTATATTTCTGTCACCTCCGCCTTTTCTCCTTTGTAAATAACACTGTGATGCTGTTCCCTGTTGCCTTGTGGACTCCCCATCAGTGCAGTGCTCTGGATGATGCTTGTTTCCCCCATCAGTGTAGTGAGCTTCTGGGAATGAACCAATCCCAATGAGGTGAGAGGTCATTGCAGGCCAAGGGGAGGGCCAACGAGCAAGGCTGTTAAAGCCGAATACAGCGTGGGCCTTCTCAGGCTGTGGCTAAAGCAGAGTCTGGTGGTTGGATGCAGGGTGGGGCCAGAGTTCATCATTTCAACTAGTTCATGGAATTGAACCTATGGGGAAGTCAAAATTCTGCTATTTCTCTATCTCTCTCCAGCTAAAGAGAGGTCAGGACTGTCCTTGGGAAGCACCCACAATTGGGGGCTTGTTTGAGGGTGCTGGACCAGTTGAAATCCAAGTTTTTTCTTGTCCCTATAATCAGTTTCCTAGAGCTGCCAGGCAGGGGAGATTGTCTTTAAATCTTATCCAACCCTGGGCTGTCTCTCCAAGGCTGTGGCCAGTCTCACTCTGAGTCCCTGTTTTGAGTTACGGTAGGTAAATGATGGCCAGACTGTTCTGCTTGTTCCGCTGTTGCAGGCCCCTGGCCTTATTAGTCCCATCAGTGCAGTGGGCTGGGTGAAGCCCATCTTGTAGGACCAGTTAAAAATAGAGTGGTATGACCTTCACTCAGCAGCACTCACCTACTTAGCTCTGGTACTAAGTGGGGTGATGATGGTCAAGAGCACAGGCAGAACTGGCTCTGTTCTGACAGTCCAGACAGAGGAAGCAGCAGAACTAAAGGCCCTGAGGCAGCAATGAGTTTGGCTTCTTGGTGAACCAACTAGCAACTGAGAGGAGTCCAGAGAGGTGTATAGGGAGAGAAAAGAAGATCAAGGGCCAGTTCATGCCAGTTAGCAGGTGAGGGGTATTTGGGCTGTCCTTGCCAAGAGTATGACACACCTACTGCTTTTGAAAGATCTCTCTAAAATTGCTGAGTGGTGTGAGGAAGTCGGGGCAGTGTGAAAAAGTCAGAGCCTGGGACGCTGGAACCAGGAAGTGGTGCTTCGATGTGGGGAAGAGCCTACTGGGGTCCAGAATGCCTGTGGAGAAGGACAGGAGGCCAAGCAGGCGACCTGCCATGTTGGTGGCTGAGCAGGGTCACAAGGGCATGCCTATGGAGGCCTCTTAAGGCCTAGGTGTGGAGGCTGTCCTCTATGATATTTTCCATGGGGCTTGTCCCAGAGATCCCCACTTCTTCCTCCACCTCCAACCTCCTGCCCTGAGGGTTGTAAGACAAGAGGGGGCAGGCTCCCATCAGGTCTCCATGTGGGCTCATTCCTGCTTCTTAGGAATTCTGTTGGCCAGGATTTCTGGTCACTGAAGTGCTTGATTTCAGTGATAGATGATGCTGTAGTGCATGGGTATGAGCATGTGCCATGAGTATGTATGGTGTGTGTATATGTGTACTCAGGTGTGCAATAGTAAATGTATATGTACATATGGGATGTGCAACATAAGTGTGCATACATGTGTAGTATTTGTGTGCATGTGCTGTTTATGTGTACATATTTGTGTGGTATGTGTATAGTGTGTACATGAGCTGCTTTTGGAGAGGGGCTAAGTGATCTGGGGTGACTGGAGCTAGTGGCAGGTTGGACAGCGTTCTCAATAGTCCTTCTCAGACAAGAGCCCTAAGGCCTCAGGATCCCTCACAGCTCTCCCAATGAGGAGAAGGATGGGACTTTTCACCTACAGTCAGGGAAAAAATGGTAGAGACAGTGCCCAATCTAGCTGGGAATATGCAGTACTGAAGGTGGGATTAGGTTGTACTTGGGACAGTAAGGGGTATAGATAAGAGCTTTTCTAGATGATCTGGAAGTGGGTCATTGCAGCCAAGTTTCCCAGCATACTCCAAGGACACACAGGCCATGTGCTCTTCAATC
>PVKC010027752.1:0-15661 GCA_004027635.1 Crocidura indochinensis | reverse complement strand
GGGTTTGGGTTTTTGAGGAATCTTCATATTATTTTCCATAAGACTTGGACTAGTGGCATTCCCACCATCACTAAATGATAGTTCCTTTCTCCCCACATCAAAGTCAGCACTGATTGTTCTTGCTCTTTGTGATGTGGGCCAGTCTCTGTGGCTTGAGATGGTACATTGTTATTTTTGAAATAAAAAACCTGAGGTTTTTGGAGATGCAGGAACTATAATTATCCACAGTTTCAGAAATCAGAGGCCTCACACAGAGATGAAAAAAGGAAGCTATGGAAGAATCTAAAGGTGTTCATGAGATTACAAAAGGGTCATCAACAATGTAAGGCTTTTCCTGTAAGAACTCCCAGGTTGACATAAACTTCATCTGCATGTCAAGATCTCCAGGCCAAGACAAATTGGAGGAATTGTACTTATTATTCTCCCAATAGAAGTTTCCTCTTTCAAGCCTGTGTTCTCTCTTGAGCACATATTCCTCTTTCCAGTTATGTGCGTTAAGTATTTTTTTTCAATACAAATTATCTTGCATCACTATAAAAGCTTAAAACTATCTTACATCACTTAAAAAAGTGATCCACCCCCAAAATCAATAATATCTATTCCTTTGTCAATTAACTATATGTATTAAGGTAATATTGCACTGTAGAATTATACATATTTCAGTAGTAAATCATATATACATATATATTCTACAAAAATTTTCATCTAAATATGTAGTTTTAGTCTTAACAATAATATTGTTTCTCTTTGTCCAATTTGCCTACATTTCCCCCATTCCCTTCTACAAACCATTAATTGTTTTTATAGTTTCAATTTATCTTATCTTACTTTATCTTACTTACTTATCTTACTTTTACTTTATCTTATCTTACTTTGCTTAATCAATTTGTAATTATTTTCTATTTACTAATTCTGACTCACAAGCAAGAGAAAAATGATAGACTTTGTTGTTTTTTTTTTTACAACTGATTTTCAGTCAGGAAATGTACATTCTGATCAAATTTTCTTCATTTCTAAAAAGAACAGCAGCACATTTCTAAAACTATTGTGAAACTAAATGAAAAGAAAAGTGGCAAGCTGGGAACAAGCATATAAGTAAGTTCAGTATCTGGAAGCTTTTATCCAGTTTGTTCATGCTTAAAACAAAATTGCAACATCGACAGATCAATACTTTTGTGCACTTTCCTAAGTTCTTCTTTCATCTTCCTTGTAATATTTTTCCCAATATCACCTTCTAGAACCAAGACATATAATTTGCTGCCAAACCTAGCTATTGGAAATTGTAGTTCCACTTCCCTTCCTCTGTTTTTTCATTGCTACTCTAATGTGGTAGTTCTATTTGACTCTGTTTATTAATGTTGACATTCAAGCCTATTGAGGTGTCTCTTTTTCATGAATTTGATTTATAGAGTTCCAATAGGTTTGTGCAGCAGTCTTTATCTCTAGGAAAATGTTCTGTTTTATTTTGTAGAAGTTCTAGTTCTGACATTTGGTGACATTTTCTCTTACTGTTGACAGTTTTTCTGTTTTTTCTTTTAGATAGCGAACCAGACTGGTGAGGTGTTTCATTTGTTTTATCTAGTCTGTTTTATATCTCATAAAATCCTACAAAGTTTTCATTTCACAATAGATTCTTGTTGGTTTAAAAAAAAACACTAGCACTACAGTTTCCTTTACCATGAATTATTTGGTTGTTTACTAGGATATGGGAATTTAGATTTTCCCCCTAGGCACAGGGAAACAAATTTTGCTTCTTTTCATAAGAAATTGTGCTCCATTTATAAATATTATATTGTTTAATGAACTTGAAAGTGCCTTAAAATATATTAATATAAGTAATAGCAAATTCTATTAATATTTAGCAACCTATTTAGTGCTAAGAAATAAAAAATACTTTATAGAATCCATTTGTTTCAACAAATTTTCTAAATGTAGCTATCACTAGATAGAAATAAATATTATTTATTGGATAATATTACCTGTGATTAATATGTATTCAATATTATTACTTATTGATTGATTGAAATAAACATTCTTTACCATATTATAGACAGAAAACTAGTTTTTTTGTACTAAAAATCTATTTTTATTGTTAAAATGGACACAATTAAGGCAACATTTTCTGGCTAGTAGTGCGAATTCTTGACAGTAATTGGATAGCACTTAACCAGGATTGATGTTCTGTCTCACAACTATTTCATTAAACTTGACAATGCAAGAGCAACAGTTTTTCCTATTTTACTTCAGTCATTTAAAACCATAGCATGTAAGATTCTTACAAAGTTTGGAAGTGTAAAGTACTTAATTACTTTTTTTAATCCCTGTATCAGTCATACTCTATTACTTTCTCAAACTTTAAATGTAATTTCCTCCTTGTATCTAATCAGCAACTATCATATTTACCATTTGTATTGTACTTTGTTATGCTAGAATTAGTGCCATTAGTAGTTACCACACCCTCACATACAGTATTATATATCGAATTATATTATTGATACATATTGAATGCCATAGTTTAAAGATAGTTGATACAGACTAATAAAAATGAACCAGAATTTCCTACTATACTGTGAAAATAAATTATTTCTCTATATACATGTGCCTACACTTACATTTCATAATAAAAGAAAAGAGGAAACAACATATTTATACAACCGATAATTCCAGAATATTGAAATATTGAAGCATTGTTGTAAAGAAGATATGACTGAACTGAAGCCCTGTATTCAAAGCTTAATATTTGAATTATCTCTCTAATGAAAAGATAGAATACAACATAAATGATAATATAGACATATATAATATATAACATGTATAATTATAGACAATAAAATCTGTATTAATTAGGTATAGCCCATTTTAAGGATTAGGGAAATACTCTTCCAACATCTCTTGAAGAGGTCTCTGGACATATTAGTTAAATATTTTCATATACAATATAAACAAAATTATAATTTTATGGCTACTGTGCTTTTATTTATTCCAAAATAGCTCGTCAAAATCTTTTAAATCATTCTTATTATAAATTTGTATGTGTATACCTTAATAAATAATTAATGTAAGAGTCATTTGTGGAGTGACAGAAATAATTCAATAAACTATACTTATGGTATATTTTGGGAGGCTCTGGTTTGATTGTTGACATTGTGTATGGTCCCCTGGGCACCACAGGGAGTTTCCTCTGAATAATTGCCAAAAGCAGCACTAAGTAGGTCCAATTGTGACCCAAAAAACAAACAGATAAAAATCAGTATGTGACTAATTTTTAATTACCCAATATTATCTGGTTTTCTCTATTTAATTCCACTTAATTTGTAGTACTTAAGTCTTGATTGAACATGTGTTTCTTATGCCCCTTTGTGCAACACAAATTAATGATTTCCTATAAAGTGTAAATAATCTTCATACAGAAGTATAAAGAAACATACAAATGATAATATAGGGAAATATGGTTAGTATTAAAGGGAATTCATGGAGTGAACGCTAAGATTTTGAATTTAAAAGTAAAATAAGGGGCCTTAGCAGTGGCGCAAGCGATAGGGCATTTGCCTTGCATGTGCTAGACTAAGAAGGACTGCCTTTCCATTCCACGGGGTCCCATATGGTCCCCCAAGTCTGGAGTGATATATGAGCTCATAGCCAGGAGTAACCCCAGAGCATCACTGGGTGTGGCTCAAAAATCAAATAACAAAAACAAAAAAAGTAAAATAAGTCTAACTTCAAATGCAATCTGCTTAATAACCTCAAAGCAAAAATACTTAGAAAAAGGGCCGGAGTGATAGTCTGGAGATAAGGCATCTGCCTTCCATGAGGAAGGACGATGGTTTGAATCCCGGCATCCCATTTGATTCTCCGAGTCTGCCAAGAGCAATTTTTGAGCGTAGAGCCAGGAGTAACCCCTGAGTGCTGCTAGTTGTGACCCAAAAAACAAAAGCAAAAACAAACAAAAATAACTTAGAAAAAAGTAACAAATACAAGCTATTATTATATAAAATGTCAATCAGAATCAAGGCAGAACATAAGAAAAAGTAATTGGAAAATGTCAAAATCCTCAGAAATAAATTGCTGTGAGTCAATAATTTCACTAAATGTTAATGTGCCTAACATACCTACAAAAATTCACAACTTGGTGGGAACAAAACAAAGATCAGACTAGTGCTGCTTATAAGAGAAACACTTGAACTATTAAGATAAACACAATATTAGAGTAAATAGTTGGAAAAATATCATACAAATGAATAATAAGCTTAAAAAGAAACACCAAAAAAGGGCCATACATACAAATTAAGAACTATTTAGACTGAAGAAGGTAATAAGAAAAACTATTAAATATTGATTATCAATAAATAATCAATTGGGTATAGTTCTCATTGATAAATCAAGTAAGAGGAAATAAAGTTTACTAGGCATCTATTAATATATTGAGAAGAGATACTTCAATGGCAAAACAGTAGTAGTGGAAGAGTAAAAACATGTTTTCATCATAGTACAAACCAATCACACAGAAAACAAAGGAAGACAAAAAAAACATTCATGGGCAATTGACAAACAAGCACTGGGCTGGAGCAGTGGTGCAAGTGTAAGGCATATGCCTTGCTTGCGCTAACCAAGGACAGATGGCGGTTCAATCCCTAGCTTCCCATATAGTCTCCCAAGCCAGGAGCGATTTCTGAGTACATAGCCAGGGGTAACCCCTGAGCATCACCAGGTGTGGCCCAAAAACCAAAACAAACAAACAAACAAAAAAAAACAAGCACACATTCTTCTCTGGTGTACCTGATAAATTCTGTAGTATATAAAATATTTTGAGAAATAAGAAATCAAAAATTCATTTAAAAAATCAGCATTTCTTTAGAGATAAAAAAACATGAAGGTAAAATTAAATATAAAAAGAAATTATTGAAAAGTGCTGACATTTGTAATATAGTCAACATACTGATGAATAATCAATGGGTCAAAGAGAAAATAAGAAAAGCAAAATAATTCTGCTAAATAATAATGTAGACATAACTATCAAAATGAATTAAATGTAAGAAAAGCTTTAGTAAGCACAAAAGTCCTTTATATAAGGTATTAAAAAATTTAAAATAGTACCAAATTCCCATACGTTGATAAACTATAAAAGAAAGGAAACATTAAAAAAGGCAGAAATCAATGATATCAGAATTAACAACAATACAGAGGGCAAATAATTTTAGGCACTGAATTTTCAAAAGAATAAACAAGATTTTACCTAGAAATATTTACAAGAAATAAAGGAAATAAAAGTCTAATAATAAAATCACAAATGAAGGGAGAGAAGAGATAAGGAGAGACATTAAATCCAAGAAACAGAAATCCTAAAATTATTATAAACAATTCTACACAACCAAACTGGAGAACCGTTAAAAATAAACCAAAAATGTATATATTCTTCAAACTCCTTTGATTGAATCAGGTAAAGTAGAAAAGCTTAACTGATACTATAAATAAAATATTGGAACTAAAATACATTTTCCAATTAAAAAACAAAAGCAGTTTTCAATACCGAGTTCTAAAGAAGACTTCATTAAGAATTCTTACCTATATATCCCAAGCTTTTACAGACTATCAGACCATTAGGCCATTATAACTTCTAATGGCTTGCTAATAGTACTCTAATAACACATATTGACAGATATATTACTAAAAAAAAGAATATAATCAATCATTTTTCTTAAGAGCATAAATGCAAATACCCTCAAAAAATTATTTCAAGAATATATGGGAATCATGCACCAGGACCAAGGATACTAAAAGATGAGTCAATACATATAATTGAATTTCTCAATGCTTACTAGTGGCTCTGTACTCAGATAATTCCTGGGTGGACTAATAGAATCTTATAAAATACTGAGTATCAAGTCTGTGTCAGTCATCTATAAGCCAAGTACCCTACCCACTATACAACTATTGGGTTGTGATGTACCATTTCAACAAAATGAAAGATAAAAAACCTGAAAATATAAATAGATTCAGAGAAAAGTTTTGACAAATTCTACAATAATTATTTATAAAAACTCTCAAATTAGGGATGGTAGGAATATACCCTAAAAATGTGATAGCTATCTACAGCAAATAATTAATTACAGATAAATCATACTCAAGGATGAAAATATTCACCACTAAAATGGGACATTCTATGGAAAGCTGCAGAAAACCATGACTTCATAAAAACCTTCATAAAAACCTAAAGTTGGGGTTAGTCCTCTGGAATTACAAGTTTAGCTTAGTGTAGACATTGAGAACTGCAAATGTATGGCAAAGAGGAAGTGTCTTGCTAAAATAGAACAGGAAGGGGCCTGAGCGGTGACACAAGTGGTAAGGCTCTGTCTTGCCCACGCTAGCCTAGGACAGACCAAGGTTCCATCCCCCCAGTGTCCCAGATGGTCCCCCAAGTCAGGAGCGATTTGTGAGTGTATAGCCAGGAGTAACCCCTGAGCATCACTGGGTGTGGCCCCAAAAGCAAAATAAATAAATGAATGAATGAATAAATAAATAATTATATAAATAAATAAAATAATAGGAAATTGAGAGAGTTCAATAATGTATTTTTAAAATGCTTGCTGAGGCTTGAAACTGCTTCAACAAACCTCACATGCCAGAATTTCACCGTTCCTTTTACAACTGGTATATGGGGGTCATTGAGTGGGGAAGCTAGCCAACAGGCCTCCTGTATTGAATACTAGTGCAGGGGGATGGAACCCCTCCAAGCCAGATAAGGCCTTCAGGGCAAGGTCTGGCAGTTCGGTCATTGGGGGGATGGAGGGAAGGGAAACCAGGCCTTTCCATGGTCATAAATGGGGCTATGCGTTGGACATCCTTGCGGGGGGGGGGGGGTTCTTTCTCACTAGTCCTTATTTTCAAAAGCGAGGGGGTGAGTTACCATCACTCCACAATGCTCACAATTTTAGATTATTCCTAGGAAAGAAAATGGAATACCCAAGAAGTGGAGGAAAATATTCGAATAGATATCTAAAGTCTGTCTATATGTGTATGAGAGTTTCTATACAGTGGTTTTCTCTCTGATTGCCAAACCTAAACTGTAAACAATCATTCTATAATGTATATAGCCCCTCTTATATATTACCCCTCCTTCCAACTCAGAATCGCTTCTACAATCTCATCCCCCAAATCTGATCCAGTATCCCTCTTTATTTAACCCTCTTTACTCTCAGTTCTTAATTCGTTAGGCACCAAGACCGACCTCCTGCCTCAACAAACCACCACCCAGCTCCTAAAGGAAAATACACTCTCTCAGTTCCACATCTCGTGCCCTGGCAAGAAACTACAACCAACATGTATGCTGACTCATGCTATGTGGTCCTTCTCATCCCCCCCAAAACGTGGACTTGTTGCATAGTACCAGATTAAGCTTCAGAAAGACCCCAGCTCAAAGACACTACCTGAACCTATAATGCTACAAATTATGTCTCAGACTCAAGACCAAGGTGCATTATAAAAAAAATGCCTTGAATTTCACCCCCCAGAAGAATATCTCAAAAGACCTAATTGGGAGGCCTATATTGCCTTTGTATGTTTAATATCTTTATAATAATGCATCTTAGGGTGCTTATTCCCAAATATACAGGTAGTTTCTTCCATCACTTTTTTATTCAATTATTTTCTTTTCTTATTTCAGTTTTAATATATATATATATATATATATATATGTATATGTATATGTATATAATATCCTCACCGGTTTTGTTTCTGCATGGTATGAAAACCGAGAAGAAAAAGTCTTGCCTGGGATAAAAACTCAAGTCAAAACCGGAGCACAGACTGTGTAGCCTATCATTCTTACCCACAATAGCACCAGCAATACATTATGACACTATACGTTTTTGTATAAGCTCAGTACAAAAGGGGGGAACCATAGACACAGAAACAAGATCTTATCTTCTAGAGATAAGAACTCATACTTTGGGACCCGGGAGATAGCATGGAGGTAAGGTGTTTGCCTTTCATACAAAAGGTCATAGGTTCGAATCCCAGTGCTCCATATGGTCCCCCGTGCCTGCCAGGAGTGATTTCTGAGCATGGAGCCAGGAGTAACCCCTGACCACTGCCGGGTGTGACCCAAAAACCAAAAAAAAAAAAAAAGAACTCATACTTTTTTTTTTTTTTTTGGTTTTTGGGCCACACCCAGTGACGCTCAGGGGTTACTCCTGGCTATACGATCAGAAGTCGCTCCTGGCAGGCACGGGGGACCATATGGGAACCGGGGGATCGAACCGTGGTCCATCCTAGGCTAGTGCAGGCAAGGCAGCAGGCACCTTACCTCCTGCGCCACCTCCCGGCTCCCAAGAACTCATACTTTTTTTTTTTTGGTTTTTGGGCCACACCCACTCATACTTTTTATAACACAGGCGGGCCTCCCACCCTGCACCCTGAACATGTGTCATGTGGCTACAACTCAGTCTCTATGAGATTGGACAGTGTTCGTCCAACCTGGAACCCAGATCCCAGACGTAGAACTGATACAGCTCCCTGCAAAAATACTGGAACCAAGCTCTGCTGGGAAATTTGTAACATCGGTTTGGCACCAACTTGCACCAGTTCTGATATAATATACCGACAACGAGGAAATGACAACTTGATCTAAGAGCAGATTGTCCTATCACATCACCTAATGGTAAGAGGAAATCAGAAGACACGGGCCCTTTGATCTGTGCAAAAACCAAGAGCGCTAATAACAGAAGACTGACTTTGACAACCATGACTGGGAAGAACTTATTCTGGGACCAATAAGAAATACCTTACCCTAGACTGTAGCCTAGAACTTGTACAAAAATTAAGATCTCTAATCACAGAGGCTCAACTTTGACAATGGAAACTGAGCAGAACTTTTAGAACTATAAGGAAGTCTCTAGGATCTGAGCAAAAAACCAAGACCACTCATTACAGAAAACTGATTACAACAACAATGATGAAACAGAACTTCTAGAACCATAAAGACTCTATCCCATACCTTGTCCTATGACCAATGCAAATACCAAGATCTCTAGCTACAAAGGACTGTGTTTATCATCTACAACTGAGTGGAAAGTTTTCTGGAACCATAAAAATACCCTGGGGAGAGGTTATAAGCAGGTACAGAGCCAGTAGTTGTTCCCATGACAGTATGCTTCAAGGGTGGAGAAAAACCCTGAATCTCTTAGACCAGGGGAATTTCACTTAATGTGCCTATGCAAAACAAAAAAAAAAAAGGAGGGGGTACTAAACCTTGCCACACCAGCACTTCTTTTTATTTTTTCTCTCTTTTTCTTTTTTACTTCTCTCTTCTCTTCCATTTTTTCTTTCTTTTTTTTCCTTTATCACCCTTGTGGTTATTATTTATTATTTCGTGATTCATTGCTGATGTGTGTTCTTTATTTTTTTGGTAGCTACTTTCTTTCTTTATTTTTCCTTTTTTCTTTGTCCCCTTCCAGCAGAATTGTACAACATGAATCATCTTGTTCTACCTCATGAATTGCGGGGGATAATAAAAATGAACGGTATCAGGACCAAATAGCCATATGAAAATTGAGTGGAATTAAAAAATTATCCAACTTGAACATCAAGCCTAAAGTCAACAACAGAATCAATACCCTATCTACAACAAGCTATACACAGAGGGTAACAGTTTTACTAGCACTCTGAGGGACAAAGGGGAGATATGGGACACATGCTGGATAAAGGAGTGGAGGGATGAGGACAGCACTAATGGTGGGCATGGCCCTGATTCATTGTGACTATGTACCTTAAATACTACTGTGAAAGATTTGCTATTCACTTTTTGGTCACAATAAAAATTATTATATTAAATAATAAAAAATAAGAATAAATAAATTAAATAAATAATATACATTTAAAAAGCTTTCTGATTCTTTATCACCCTGTGCCCACAGCTATGTAGATATAACAACTGTTACCTTTCATGTACTTTCTGACTGATCTTAATGTACTTCCTAACTCTCCTCTGTGTACCTGTTAATGTAAACAACTTCTCAAGTATCTGGACCCAGGCAAGAGGAGCAGAAATACTATTTAAAAATTGCTCATATTTTCCCTTCGTTCAGGATGTCAGGCTAGCTTAAAGCCTGGACACCACTTCTGTCTTATTCTACTTGGCAGACACTTTTGGACTGGAGGGCAAAGATACAAGTCTGATCGACCTTATTGAATTAACTCAACACAAGAAATTCTAGCATAGCAATTATAAGAGAAACTAAAGCCAACCAAATTTGAAAGATTAAACTATCACTGTTTTTAGATGAAATGTCAATGTTTTGACTTTAAAACTTGACAAAAACACTTGCAGAAAAACAAAAAGTCAATTATTGGGTCATAAAATCAATGCACAAAAATAAACTTCATTGGGGTCGGAGTGATAGCATATCGGTAAGGCATTTGCCTTGCACACAGCCCATTCAGGTGGCATGGTGGCTTGAATCGTGGCATCCCAGATGATCCCTTGTGTCTCCCAAAAGCGACTTCTGAGTGCACAGCCAGGAGTGATACCTGACCGCTGGTGTGACTCCCCCCCAATCAACTGCATAACTATAAGCAACGAACTAGAAAATAAAAAATAACTGTTTTCTATTTACACTTTTGACAAAATTATTAAGTACCTAGAAATAAACTTAAAAGACATGGTAGCTCTTGTTCATCAAAAAGTACATAATTTGGGGTCTATAGAGATAACACAGTGGGCAGGACTTTTGCGCCTTGCAGGAGGTCAACCTGGGTTGGATCACTGGCATCCCAATATGATCCCCAGAAAATGCTAGGAGTGATTTCTGAGCATAGAGTCAGTAGTAAGAGCTGAGCATTGCTGGGTGTGGCTGAGATACAAACAAACACAATTACATAATTTTATTAAAAGAAATAGTATGTGGCACAGGAATTGGAAATATTTAAAAGGATTAGCATTTCAAAATGATCATGCTATCCAAAGTATTATATTGAACTCAACACAGTAATTATACAATTTTGAAGAAATTCTTTAAGGACTTACAATGAACTTTATTAAAATTTATATAGAATCATAAAACTCCCCAAGAAAAATCAGTGGAAAATATTTGAGATATTTACTCTATCCTATAAGGTTACAATAATCAGAAAAGTGTAACAATTGCAAGAAAACCCAATGTTCATATTGAAGGAATAAAATTGAGTCTCTAGAATTAACACCTCATCATGGATAGTTCATTATTGAGAAGGAAGCTAGACTCTTTGGTGAAGACTAAAGTGCCTCTTCAATAAATATTTGGAAAACTTGACAGCTGCTGTTTCATACATGCATGAAAGTTAATTCAAAATGGATTAAAGATCCAGAAATATATAGAAAAGATAGGATATGAAGACCTCTACCTAAACTCAACTTTATTAGCAAAGAGAGCAAAAACAAATCTGATAAATTAGAATGCAACAAGAATGGCACTTAACTTTTATTTATTTATTTAGTCTTTGTTTTGTTTTGTTTTTTGAGTCACATCCACCTGTGCTCAGGGATTACTTCTGGTCTGCACTCAGAAATTGCCCCTGGCTTAGAGACCATATGGGATGCAGGGGATCGAACCCTCATCTGTCCTCAGTCACGTGCAAGGCTTTGCTACTACTCTGGCCTGGCAATTAACTTTTAGACAAAAAACTCTCTTTTCCTGAACCAGACTTCTCAATTTCTCTGTGAGGTCTTGCTGCAGATTCTTGTTCCATATTTCTGGATGCCTGGGGTTTACTGAAGCCTTTGAAATTTATTCATAAACTGGAGTTTCCATAAAATAAAATAGCAGCTGGTAGTCTGCTTTAATAAATATCTATAATCAATTGATAGAATTTGTCTAATTTATAATGATCCTGATACAGAATTTTTTTGTGGATTTAAAAAGTAGTTTCCCTAAATAACACATACACATGAAGGGTATAGTATATGTATTTAAACTATACAGATTATTTCTTTGTATTTAAGTAAATATTGCATACGTATAATTGCTATATTTACATATGTTATTTACATTTCTTCTTAAATATTCTTGCAAAATTTTTCTATTTTATTGTTTTGTTATGGACCACATTCCGCAGTGCTTAGAACTTATTCCTGGTTACTTGACCTTTGGATAGGGAAACAATATATGGTGCTGGGAATTGAATCCAAGTCAGCTTCATGTGGCAGGTAAGCACCTACTCAACTATAATTTCTCTCTGGCACTGCTGAATGCAGATTTAAACATGTTTATTTAAATATTGAGGGAAAATTACAGTTACTAAAAGCACATAGGTAACTGTTGAAGCATATTAAGAAACAGAGGTGAGTTTCAGTAGTAGTCTTTAGTATGTGTCTAAATGTAACATGCTCTCTGAAGAAGAAACTCCATTTTCATTTCTGGAGATGGTGACTTGTTTATCTATCCTCTAGAATTAGTATTTATCAAAGTAACCTCTTGAAGATGCCATTTAACAACATGAAGTTAGGATTTCTTAAATGTTGGCATTTGTTGATAATACATATTAAAATCATTAACTGCCAATTCTGTTTTCTCCATATTTCTTCGAAGTAACTTCATAATATTTGTATATATAAACTTCTACTACTTTGTTATACATAAAACAACATGAAAGGACAGCTGCCTAAAAATTAGCTGCATTTTGCTAAGCTAATTGTCAGCTTTGAAAATCAGATTTCATTTTCAAGATTATCTTCCTTGATTTTATTTTATTTTTCATAAATGCTTTATAATGAAGCTTTATGGTGGTCATTTTAGGCTGATTGAATACTATAATCCTCTTATTTGTGAAGATTGGTTCAGGTCCCTGTGCTATGCACTTTTATTAAGCATAAGATATAATGAAAGCTCAGACAGTGTTTCAGGGTAATTATTACATACAGTTTGAAGTAAGTTTCAGTTCCAATCCATTTACATTTATATGCTGAATCTAAATGATTAATGTGAATTTTTATACATTTTTAGATTTAATTTTTCAGAGTAATGAAACTATAAATTCCAGGCTAGAATATTTTTATCTCTTATTTCATTCAATATGTAATTGAGAACAAGTTTTTAATATAGATGGAGGACTTGCTAAATTTAAATTCATTGCTCTTAAATAGCACTAACATATTTAAAGCAAAAAAAAAAAAATAATTGGTATTTATTTATTTTTATTTATTTACAGTGACCAGTGTGAATTACAAGTCTTCCACAGTTATATTTAAAGTACAAAGTGACAGTGAATAAGTGAATAACAGTGAATTCCCTTCACACATGTTCCCAGCATGCATCCCAAACCTCCTCCCTTTGCTCCTTAGACTGTTAGTGTAGCCAATCCTTTATGTACATATAATAAATATATATAAATAATATATATATATATATATATCTATATATATATCTTGATGTAGATTGGGTGTCCTGATTCTGTTGTTGATGACTTTGTGTTTGGTGTTTGGGTCTGATGATCTTTTATTTCCACTCATGTTCATACTACTGTTTGCTCCTGTTACCATTCACTCTTTTATTTCTTCCCCCTCCATTTATGAGGCAAAGCAAGATGATTAAAGCCTTGTGGTTCTGTTGGAAAAAAGGAAAAATAGAAAAAAGAAAAAAAAGAAGGATGCTGGGAGGGGGTCTGTCCGCGAACTATTATTAGCAATTTAAAAGGAGAAAGAGAAAAAGAAAAAAAAATAGAAAACAACCAGGCACTGATAAGAAATATGACAGCAAATATAAACACCAGCTAAAATGGCTACAATGTAAGAAAAGGGTGGGGGGGAGAAGAGGGGGGTAAAAGGAGGGGGTTAGGAGGGTGTGGCAAGGTTTGTGCCTTGTCTTTGTTTTTTTTGTTTGTTTCTTGGTGTGTGTGTGCGTGTGTGTGTGTGTGTGTGTGTGTGTGTGTGTGTTTTGCATAAGCACAATAAGTATTGGGGGAAATTAAAAGGGAATTCCCTTGGCTGACAAGAACTGGGTTTCTCCATTCTGAAGTATTTTGACTATAGGCTCCGGACAGGCTCGTTGAAAAATCCCAAGTTCTTTTTCTGATGTCAGGAAATGTTCTCCTCGGTTGTGACTGACTAAATTAGTCTGCTGTATTTGGACATCTTGGTATTTGCACAGCTTATAGGATGAAATCTAGGATGGAGTTTTTCTTTATGGTTCTTGGAGTTCTATTCTGCCATGGTTGTAGTCTGTCTTCTGTAATAAGTGATCTGGATTTTTGCACAAAATCTAGAACGAAGCCTCGGGAATTGTCTTTCCTTCTGGTTCCAAAAGTTCTGTTCAGTTGTGATTGTTATAGTCAAACCTCGAGACTAGAATTAAGAGATCTCGTTTTTATACATAGCAAGGATGGAGTGCCTTCTGAAATCATCTTACCACTGGATGATGAGGTAGGGCAGTCTGCTCTTAGATCAACCTGTTTGCTGTTTCCTCATTGTCAGGATGTGTATCAATTTGGGGGAGGCTGGTGCCATAGTGTTATTAGGGACTCCCAGGAGGAGTTTGATTCCTGGTGCTGTTGCAGAGAACTGTGTTGATTTTACAGTTAGGATCTGGGGGTCAGCTTTAGATGGTCACGGTCGAGTCCCCATGACAAATATTCATGGTGGGAGGTACCTCAGTATTATAACATTTATAGGTTTTTATACTAGTACAGTGATCGGCAACCTTTCTTTTCAACTGAGCCAAATCGCGCCAAAATCACTATTGAAATTTATTTTGAGAGTCACACTTTTAAAATGGAAAACACATAGGATGGTAAACTGTATTTAGTTTCAATAAGTGTTTGTTGAGAATATTCTGCATGCAAGTATCCACATAGGTCTAGAGGATACAAATAACACAACTAATAAAACAAAAACTTTAGAACAATATTATTTATTAATAACGTTAAATTCCATAAAATTTGCCTTACAATATAGAGAAAATTACATCCTGACAATGATTGACAAAGTCACAAACATTGGCCTTGCATTTCCTTGGATAGTTTGAGTAAGTCAGGTTTGTATGTTGTTATTTTTAATTTTAGGCAGGATTTCAGGTTCTCATCGATGGAACGATTTCTCAATTTACTCTTGATAAGATTCATGCTTAAAAATGATTGTTTGCATAAATATGTAGACCAGAACAATGAAAGAACAACAAATGCTAGCTTTTTTAGTTGATTATATGAGACAAGAATACTATTCCAGGTATTAAAAATCAACATATCTTTCTTCTCCAGGTCTTTCAAAGGAGACCACTGTGCTGTGAACTAAGTTCACATTTGTGTTTCTCCAGTTTTTCTAAACTAGCACAAAGACATTAAAATTTTAAGTTGCACAGTTTTTTTTTAAACCCAGCAATTGCATTTCAAAGTTGCCAATGTCGATACTAAAGGGTGAAAACTTTAATTCCGTTACAATGACATCCAGAGGTTTTTTTTTTTTTTTTTTTTAACAAAGGCCAATGCCGCTTTGCTGTTTCTGAAATTCTGAACCTCTTAAGAAAAGCTTCCCTTATATTTAAAAGTGCTGTTTTAAAATAGGTAATGTCAATATTAGAATTATTTTCTTGGCAATGTTTCAATAGGCTTGGAAGGTGAATCAAGTTTCTCTGTCAAAATCTTGAGCAAAAACAGATAATTTGTTTTCAAACGAAATAACTTCTTTTTTTTTTTTTTT
>PVKC010027751.1:0-15651 GCA_004027635.1 Crocidura indochinensis | reverse complement strand
TAGTAGTCGATATACTTCCTCTTTCTGACTCATCTTCATGTTAATATCATCACTCTGCAAAATGCCAAAAATCTCTACAAGGCCATAACTCTTTTGGATTAAAATTAAGTTTAAAAGCAAATAATATGCATGAGATCTTTGAAGTTTTTAAAGACTCGCTCTGTTATATTTTAATTTGGTTTTACAACAGAAGGTGAGGGGAACAAAATAATAATGGCCAAAGAAACTACTACAAAGTATCTTAAAAAGATAATAATAAATGTTGGTGTCTGTGTGTAAGTAAATGTTAAATTTGTAAGTTTTTATTTTAATGCACATAATCATTTCACTATCTTTTATTTTGCATTAAATAATAATAGAGGACATTATTTTATAGTTTCAGTAATGTTGGTTTGCATTGAGGGAATGGAAATGCCCAGGACTGTTTTGGGAAGTCAGAGGGTTAGTTCCCAAACTTTAATGTTCATTGCTACCATCTAGAATAGGGCTTAAATTATTTTTCACAAATGATCCCATTTACCTTAAACATGTTTACATGACCCTGAGCATATAGGTAAAAAATAGTTACACAAAATGCTTGTAAAAATTTATTAAAATTTTTAGTCTTTTTTTTCTCTTGGTTTTTGGGCCACACCCGGCAGTGCTCGGGGATTACTCCTGGCTGTCTGCTCAGAAATAGCTCCTGGCAGGCATGGGGGACCATATGGGACACTGGGATTCGAACCAACCACCTTTGGTCCTGGATCAACTGCTTGCAAGGCAAACGCCACTGTGCTATCTCTCCAGGCCCTGTTTTAAATTTTTTAATATTGGGACTTAAGAAGTGTAGCAGGTCGGATGTTTTTCTTGCACATGGACATTGTGTATTCAATCTTTGGAACCCCACATGTTCTCTGAGCATTCAAAAAGTAATTCCTGAGTATAGAATCAGAAGTTACCCCTAAGATACCCACAAAACCAAGAACACTCCTGGTTCCTGAGCACAAAACAAGGAGTTACCCACACTTTTAAGGGTGTGACTCAAAAATTTTAAGCATTTTCACAACTATTCCATTTGGATACATAGTCCACAGTTAAAATGGTAGAATAGAAACTTTTTCAACGCAGATAATAGTTTGTGATCTAGTAAATCTAAACTAGGACCAGTCAATTGGCATTTGACCAGTTTCCAAAAGATGCTAATACTGCTGGTCCAAAGTCTATACTTTCTCTTAACACCTTCTGTTGGTTCCATTGATGCCTCTTATCATAAAAATGTCAATCCATTTCACCAACACAAAATTCTTCCTATTCCAACTCAAAAAGCTTAGGTCTTAGGTTATATATCTTTGGCTCCATAGTTCACTTTTGGCTTTATACAGTTTGAAGGCAAAAGATCATTGTTGTAGTGGAAGAAAACCAAAACACAACTATTAAGAAACTATTAGAATGTGAATAAAAATGATACTATCTCTAAGAGGTGATATATATAGACTATTTTTATTTGGTATAATGAAAAAATGTCATGTACGTTTCTGAATTTCAAGCAACTTCACTTTAACAGTTTCATTCACTTACTCAAATTGCCATTTATTATACTTTTTCAAGATGAGTTTTTCTTCCATTATCCCTTTGGAACCTGTTAACACCTCTATTATAGCACTTAACATTCTTAAATTTTTCCCACAGAGTTAAACATTTTTCTGAATTCATCTTGTCATTGAACATATGAAAAATGAATATCACAATGATTAGAGATATGTCTCAAGTGTTAACACATATGCCTTACATATGCAAGGTCATGGATTCAATAAATTATACTATAATATCTTTCAGCATCACCTTGTGTAGCCCTGAACACCACCAGAAATAGCCCCCACAATGATTTAAAAAAAAATATAGAGTCACAGATGTAGTGCCTTCAAAATCTTTCCAGAAGAAAAGACGATAATTTGCTACAATGTACTTATTTTTAACAAAAGCAATTGTAATATTTTGGAAGTACCCACACTCAGCCATGCTCGCTTTGTTACTCCAGGCTCTACATTCAGGGATCACTGTTGGTAGGTTTAGAGGACCTTAGGAGATGACAGGTATCTGACCTAGGTCAGAATTATAAAAACAGACACCTTACCCACTTTGCCATCTCTCTAGCCTCACTCAACACTTTTATTTTGTTTATTTTTGCTTCACTGAAAAGCTCAAACTATTTGAAAATAAGATCTTAAATGAGTATCTCAGGAAATCTTATAAAATATCTATTTATATTAAGTTCAATGAGTCATTGCTGGTTATATTTTAAATATTATTAATAACATTAACTGTTAATAATGTTTTATAGCCAGAGTAGTTCTGAGGGCAGAGACTATACACATGTACATGTTGTACACGCGTCTATCCTTACACTCACAATAAATGTCATGTGAACATTTAGCCAACAGACATACCTGGAAGTACACAAGAGTCTTAGCTTATTTAACTTAAAAGTATTTTAGTTCTGTGAAAAAGAAGTTCCAGGATAATAATATTAAAATCAGAAGCTTTACATTGAGGTTTTCAAATATTTTAAACAGCTGCAAGTAAATGAAGTACTAAGTTTATAGTTTATGCTAATATTAAAATATATTGTGTTAAGATAAAATTATCACTGGATAGATCATCAAAATTATATCTGGCCAAATATTGTTCTGATAAGTTATAGATGACTTTGCTAGAAAAAAATCCTATTCAGCTTGCCACAAAGAGCAGTGAGTAGGCTGGTCCAAGTACAGTGGTGTTTATAGTTAATTGATCACAGCCAGTTACAGATTTCTTTGTTTCTTCTCCACTCCTACTGCTTCACTTGACTAGCCTAAAAAAAAAAAAAAGAGCAGTGAGTTCAGTTAGAGTAGAGAAGGGTCTACTATCACAATGATATTTGGAAATGATTACTCTGGACAAGAACTGAGTGCTGAAGGTATAAAGTGGCATGCATGGAACCCCCTATTAATAATAGTGCAATACCAGAATGTCAAAAATATAAAGAGTGTGTACAAGGAAAAAAAGCATCTAACCCCATCAAAAAATGGGGAGAAGAAATGAACAGACACTTCCTCAAAGAAGAAATACAAATGGCCAAAAAGACATAAAAATGCTCCACATCACTAATCATCAGGGAGATGCAAATGGAAACAACAAAGTGGAACCATCTCATGGCACAGAGACTGACTCACATCAAAAAGCACAAGAACAGGGGCCGGGCGGTGGCGCTGGAGGTAAGGTGCCTGTCTGCTTGCATGCGCTAGCCTTGGACGGACAGGGTTCGATCCCCCGGTGTCCCATATGGTCCCCCCTGCCTGCCAGGAGCAATTTCTGAGTATGGAGCCAGGAGTAACCCCTGAGCACTGCCAGGTGTGACCTAAAACCAAAACAAAACAAAACAAAAAAAGCACAAGAACAATCAATACTGGCAAGGATGTGGGGAGAAAGGAACTTTCATTCATTGCTGGTGTGAATGCTGTCTAGTCCAGTCTTTATAGAAAACTATATGGAGATCCCTCAAAAAAAAACTGAAAAAAATTGAGCTCCCATATGATCCAGCTATCTCACTCCTAGGGATATACCTTAGGGACACAAAAATACAATTCAAAAATCCCTTCCTCACACCTATCTTCATTGCAGTGCTATTTACCATAGCAAGACTCTGGAAACAACCAAGATGTCCTTCAACAGATGAATGGCTAAAGAAACAGTGATGCATATACACAATGAAATATTATGCTGCCATCAAGAGAGATGAAGTCATGAAATTTTCATATACATGGATGGACATGTAAAGTATTATGCTGAGTGAATAAGTCAGAAGGAGAGAGATAGACACAGAATAGTCTCACTCATCTATGGGTTTTAAGAAAAATAAAAGACATTATTGCAATAATGCCCAGAGACAATAGAGTTGAGGGCTGGAAGGACCAGCTCACAATATGAAACTCACCACAAAGAGTGGTGAGAGCAATTACAGAAATAGCTACACTAACAACTATCATGACAATGTTAATGAGTGTGAGAGTAGAATGCCTGTCTTGAATGCAGGCAAGAATGGAGGAAAAGGAAGATGAGGGACATTGGTCATGGGTATGTTGCACTGGTGAAGGTGGGTGTTCTGTTTATGACTGAAACCCAACTACACTCATGTTTGTAATTATGGTGCTTAAATAAAGATATTTAAAAAATACTTAAAATTAAATAAAGATATTATTTTAAAAATATAGAGATACTGTGAAAGATATGTAAGCCACTTTGGTCAAAATAAAAATTATAAAAAAAATAGAGATAGCGGGGCCCGGGAGATAGCATGGAGGTAAGGCGTTTGCCTTTCATGCAAAAGGTCATTGGTTCGAATCCTGGTGCCCCATATGGTCCCCCGTGCCTGCCAGGAGCAATTTCTGAGCATGGAGCCAGGAGTAACCCCTGAGCACTGCCGGTGTGACCCAAAAACCACACACATAAAAAAAAAATAGAGATAGTGAGAGAAGCAAAATGCCTGTCTAAGAGACAAGCACGATTGAGAGAGTGATAGGGAAATGGGGACATTGGTGGCAGGAAAATTGCAGTAGTAAAGGGTAGTATGAACTCTTTAACTGAAATCTAACTATGAACATTTCTGTAACCACAGTCCTTACATAAATCAATTATATTTTTTAAATGATCATATCAGTTTTCTGATGCACTATACTTAGTCCCTAATTCTTTACTCTAAAAAATTGGGTCTCATCAGAGGCATAGAATAAGAGCAAATACAAACACTTATTCCTCTTGCCCCTTAGCAAAAGAATAAATAAGATTTATAAATGTTTAACATAAACTACTAAATTGTTCATTGACTATTACCTTCGGAAAACTTATTCATGATAGATTAGTTGGCCTTGGCTACATTTTCTTCTTATTCAGGCAGGTTCATATGTAATGAGTTATTCAGGGCTGTTTTTAAAATTATCACTTTTTTCAACTAAAAGATGAGGAAAAGATTTTTCATAGTTATGTCTAAGTAACTAGAAAATGTGCCAACTTGTTAACACCAAAACTTCTGTAGAGTATTATAGCCTTCATATTACCAGAGAACCAAGATTATATATTTTTTTATTTATAAGTCAGCCATGGTGCTAAAATAAGAATAAACCATTTATTGAGTTAATTTGCTTTTTATCAAAAGCTTGATAATGGGAATGTAGATGTATATATTATTTGAGTCTATAGATTTGCCTTTGTATTCTTTTCTGAACTGTGCTACTGATTTTTGGGTGATTTTTTTAGATAGGGGGAATCTCATTTTTTCCTGAAAATCTGATTTTTCTCATCAGTATGTGAATTTTCAGGGTGTGAATACACTGAACTAGATGGAAATGAGCCATTTGTGTGTTGGTGATAGAAATATCTATAATAAATATAGTAATATTGATATTAATGATAACAAGATATGACCTCTACATCTGTACATCAGCCAAGCCTGCATAACCCTGACATGATTGGGAAAGTATTAATGCATTTATTGATAAGTCACCTGATCTGTCCAATCCCCATAAATTCTCTATAAATATTGGAGTCCCCCAAATGGAGATTTTCTAGCCTTGCCAAAAAACAAGACAAGTTTATTCAGCCATCTGTCGAGGTTTAAGGTGAAGGTGGAAAAAAAATAAGCTTGTTCTGTAACAGACTAAATTAAATGTAGTCTAGTGGGCTTACCTTAAAGCCTGTTCTTCTTGGAGAACTCACATGAAAGTGTATTTACTATTTGTAATAGACTGGTCATGAAGGATCTGTGCATGCTATTGCTAGTCTGACCAGAATAATGGAAGCCAGAACTTTACCAGGGAGAACTGAAGCTGAACAGTATAGTAGAAGTAACTTAGAGCTGTGTCTTATGTACTGTTACTGAACCTAGTGGGGAGTCCTAGATCTTCTCTCCCTGCAATACCTGTGTAGAATTATAGAGTTTATCCTAAGGAAGACTGGCAGCATATGCTCAGGGAATAGGTATATCTCTATGATGCTTTGACTTCTGTTGCTTAACTTCTGTATCACCATCCCAAAGAGAGCATCTTCTATTGCTCTGTCCTCCCAAGGATAGAAAGGACCATTTATTGCTCCAAGACCTGGTCTCTCTATCTAATTGATCTTATTTTTTCATATGTTGATAACTTCAAATCCAAATCAGTAATTGCCTAGACCCTCATTAAGAGATAAGGTAGTATGAGATGTTACCACTTCTTATAGATAGAGCCTAGAGTTCTTTGCCATCTTGAAGAAGTTATAGAAGATGGACCTTTATGCACACTCGCCTTTAATGACTTCTAAGGTGGTGAAATCTCTAGAGAAAATGTGAAACAGGAAGGTCAGCAGAAAAGCTCTGGGGGGCAGGGAATATGGACAGGAGAGGCCATGGGAACTCAACTAGCTTAAGGCCATTGACATCAATTGGAAGTTACATTGTCCCTTTCTATCTCAGAAGACAGGGAAAATGGAGAGAATGAACAGACACTAACATTTAAAGAGGATAGGTGATGAAAAGAATGAAATAGCAAAGATTGTGGCTTCTCCTGATAATGTTATGGCTTATTAGCACCAGGTGTGGGAGGCATTTCTGTCTGACCCAGCACAGGAAAGGCAAGTACTCTTACAGCCCATCTCTCCAGTCAACTGGATTCTAGGGCTCTATGTTCTCCTCTTCACCCCAATAGCGTTTAAATTGTAGAATTGAAGAAGACACAGGAACAGCCATGTTCCTCAAGGTGGGGAATCACCCTCCCCAATAATAAGGACCCTAGAAGGACTCCATGCAGATTCAAGTGACCCAGCTCCCAGAATCAGGGCAGAATGCAGATCATCCTGCTGCTCCTCTTGAAGGTGGTGACCACAGGATGACTGGCTAGAATGAACACCCCATTTGCTTTGAACTATACTTGGACTCTTAGTCTAATTGTAAATGGAGGCTTTATTTCAATTGTGTGGTCTTGTCCTTCAACTCCAGACTCTAACACAAATTACTATGTTGTTCAATAAATAATTTCATGATCTTATATAGTAACAATTATAATGTTGTGGGTTCTTTTTATATCTTTGTAAGCCAGATGTGGCCCAAAACAACCCCCAAAATACAGATTTTCTAAATTAAACAATATTAGATATATTTAAATGGTATTTATGGGGCCAGAGCTGTGGCGCAGCAGTAAGGTGTTTGCTTTGCACACGGCTGACCTAGGATGGACTGCAGTTCGACCCCCCAGCATCCCATATGGTCCTTCAAGCCATCAGTGATTTCTGAGTTCATAATCAGGAGTAACCCCTGAGCATCACCAAATGTGACCCAAAAACCAAAACCAAACAAACAAAAATAAATGGCATTTAGGTTCTTGAAACTGATATTTGTACTTGGTCTTTGCAAGTAACCACAACTCCATAAACACCAGTGATTGTGAGTAGTTTCAATGAGTAGTATAGCAAAATATAAAGTATTATCCAAATGCACATGAATTAATTTCATTAATGCAAATGAAAAATAAAAAGATTTTGGCCACACCCATTTGATGCTCAGGGGTTACTCCTGGCTAAGCACTCAGAAATTGCCCCTGGCTTGGGGGGACCATATGGGACGCCCGGGGATTGAACCGCGGTCCTTCCTTGGCTAGCGCTTGCAAGGCAGACACCTTACCTCTAGCGCCACCTCACCAGCCCCAAATTTTTATTTTTATGTTAGTTTACAGTCTATAGTTTACAGTCTTTTAGGGTTCCAATTTCACACCTCTTCAAAATGTATGTTACTGCACTGTTCTCACCACTCAAGTACAAATATACCTCCACCACTGTCCATTAAACGCCATGACACATATACACCTTCTCAACCTTCTCTCACCTCCTTCCAGTAATCTCAGTTTTGCAAAAATTCATGAGTTCAAGGGTTTGTTTTAATTTGACTCTTCCTATTCCATAGCTTTATTTCTTGATAGTCCACATATGAGTGAGATTCTCTGAGATTATCCTCCTTCTGACTTATTTCATTTAGCATGACCCTCACCTCATTTATAATTCCTGTTCCTTCCCTTTAATTATAATCCACACATAAGTGAGACCATTTGACAATTGTCTTTCATCCTCTTATCTTTAAAGTTAGTGTTGGTTTTGTTTGTTTGTTTGTTTGTTTTTCTTGGTGTGTGTGTTTTTTTTTTAGTTTGAGTTACTATGGATTTTTTGAGTATAACCCAGAAGTGGAACAGCTGGTTCACACAATATATCTTTATTTACCTGGGCTTTAGATCTGGTGATGCTATCTGATGGTCATATGGGGGGGGGATTATGAAGAGGATACTCAGTTTACCATGTAGTAACGTAGATCCAATTTGGGTCATCTGCATGAAAAGCATACACTCAGCCCAATAAGAATTGGAGAAGTCTCCTTGCTGTGTTACACAGAAGGTGGACCTCCCCTTCATCAGTGAATAAGGGGTATTTTTCCTCATACTCTGATATCACTCAGTGTTTCTGACCTTTTCTTTTTGAAGGAGGGTGGCTGGAGAAGGGGTACAGGCCATTCTCACATCTATGGAGTCTTATCTCATTGTTTTGTCTTGTATTTCCCTATTGATAATCCTTTTTTCATCTGTTGTTGGTCATCTGTCTCTGTCTTTGGTAGAGTGACTGTTTCATTTTTAATGGGGTTGCTGTTTCAGTTTTATGAGTTCCTTACATATCCAGGAAATTAGAGTTTGTATATATTTGTCTGCAAATACAAAACAATACAAAGAATATTAAACTGACTTCTGATCACCACATGTGCTGCTGTCTTATGGATATTTAAAGTTACATTTTTTAGTCACATCTTAAAAAACATTTTTTATATTCAGATGATTTTTTACCCTTTGAGATGCTTCCAGCATGGGGGTAGGGTAGACTGTCAGAAACACGGTAGGCATAATGCCATTCCCACCTCCCACACATGTAACAGATGTTATTTCATTTTTAGTGAGCACAGACTAAATTCCTTCTACAAGTTCTAGGCAGCCACTATCAAATGGTTGGTGGTGGCATTAAAATCAAAACTTTTTTGCACATTGGTCTCAAAAGTTTAACTCATGGGGCTGGAGTGGTGGTGCTAGAGGTAAGGCATCTGCCTTGCAAATGCTAGACTAAGACAGACCGCAGTTCAATGGTCTCCCCAAGGCAGGAGCGATTTCTGAGCGCATAGCCAGGAGTAACCTTGAGCATCAATGGGTGTGGTCCCAAAACAAAAACAAAAAAAATTAACTCAGCATCTAACATCTAAAAATGCATGTACTAACTTGGACATTTACCCCTGCCCCCAGATAAACTAAAAAAAAAAAAAAAAAAAAAAACTTTAAAGCACACAGATTACTCTTATCCTAAAAAATTGAGCTTACTTAGCAAAATTTACAACAAATAGAAACAAATTGGAGGTAATTTTACTTTTCTAGACATCTTAGAATTATGAGTTTAATTTCTACTTCAACCTGGATTACCAGTTGAAATTTAGTTGATCACTTTTAACAGCTACAGCAGAATCAATATGCTCATCTGCTGTGGGGAAGAAACATTGAAAATCTTCTGTAAGGAAGATATTTTTAGAAATCTTACCATTTTCCTCAGAATGATTTTGGGTCTAAATACTAAATATTATGTTTACTTTGAAACCTAAAGATAAATTACTCTCCCAAGTCATGCATCCTTTAAGTGACAGAACCAATGTCCAAACAAATTTACTGCTGCCTAGAAGCATAAAGATTTTTTTAATTTATACTCTAAAAGTTTTTAAATCAAGATAGTTGTGTTAACAGATTTTATATAAATAGACCCATAATTAGAACCTTCTGTTGGTCTCACTAGTTCCTTGAGATCTTAATTATCCTTTGTTCCTAGTGAGAGTCAAAAATCAAGGAACTGGGGTCAGAGTGATAGGACAGTGGTAGGGCGCTTACCTTGCATGCAGCCGACCCAGGACAGACCTTGGTTCGATATCCGGTGTCCCATATGGTCCTCAAGCCAGGAGCTATTTCTGAGCACATAGCCAGGAGTAACCGCTGAGCATCACGGGGTGTGGCCCCAAATCCAAATTAAATAAGGGGGGGGGCAAAGGAATTAACCCTTTCACTACAGTAAAAATAGATATGTCATGTAAAAATAAAGTCATCTGAAATAATGCCAGGACCAGAGTTAGGACAGGAATTAAGGCACTTGGTTTGCATGCAGCTGACCCCAGTTCTATTCCCAACATAACTTATGCTCCCCCAGGAGTAGGGACCATCTCTGGACACCACCAGGAGTAGTTCCTGGGCAGAGTCAGGAGTGAACCTTGTACTGACAGGTGTGGCCCATAAACCAAACCAAAATTAAAGTAATAATATTCAACGTAAAGCATCTTCACTGTTGTCTGTTTTTATTTTTCACATTATAACTTAAATCTTATAATTATCTTATCAACGCAAATAGAGATTCATATTGGAAGTTTTACTGAAATTGTATCATTGTTATAGACCAGTAGCCAGAGAGAGAGGTCAATGGAGGAGAATAAACTTTGTCTACAGGAAGTCAGGATTCAATTCTAGGCACTGGATGATTCCCTGAGTACCATTGATTGATTCTAAGCAAGAGCTATGAGTATCCTCTGATTACTGATTTATATGACCCAAAAATAAACAAAGATCAATAATGGCAAATTATCATATTTACAGTGCAAGTTTCACTATGTGGTCATCATAGCCTTTAATTTACTTAGACCATTTTGATTTAAGCAATTTTTTATTATCTTTGTGGAGACTTTACACTCTTTACACTTCTATTACATTTATTCCTAGATATGTAAGGTCTTGAATGATATTACATATAATATAGTCTTTAAATTTTTATTCTATAACTGCCAAAAATTATGTTATATTAGCCTAAGCTTTCAGGGGGGCTCAGCCCACCAAATCCTCAGATTTTCCTTGTGGGTAGAACTAATTTAACCACCATGGGGTTCTCAAAAAAAAAAAAGTCCCGCTGTGGACGCCTTTGCAACTGCAGTTTCTGGTAATCAAGGGAGTAAACAGAATGCAGATCTCGACTACTGGCCCTCCTTTAGAAATAGGGAAATCCATTCTTAGGGATTTGGTTCCTCCCTTCACTTAACCTCTAAAACAATAGAGTCCAGCCTAGAAAGACCAAGTTTCTAGATATTTCCTACTTCCTCCTAATCCTGAACTTCTGTTTTGTAATTTACAATTTTACAGTCACACCCATAGTTTAGGTATTGTTATTGTTGTACTAGGCTTTGTTTTTGTTTTTTTGTTTGTTTGTTTTGGGGCATCCACACCCGTTTGGTGCTCAGGGGTTACTCCAGGCGCTCAGAAATTGCCCCTGGCTTGGGGGGACCATTTGGGACGCCTGGGGATCAAACCGCAGTGGCGATCTTTCCTTGGCTAGCACTTGCAAGGCATACACCTTACCTCTAGCTCCACCTCGCCAGCCCCTGAACTAGGCTTTGTGATTACAATTATTCTTCACCTGTGGTTAATTTTACCCCTATAAATTCCCCTGCTCAAAAAATTAAACTTGTTGCACTCCTACCAGAAACGTGTTGACCCCACATTCTCTGTGTGGTTTCATTTATTTTATATTTTCATATTTGGCCGCTTGTGCTCCTGCTTTCCTCTCATGTAGTGCTATGACCCATGAGAGTTGCTGAGATGCATCACGTCTACAGCAGTATATTCTTTAAATTTTTATTCTATAACTGCCAAAAATTATGTTACATTAGCCTAATATCTAACATCTGCAAAGTTCAATTAATTTTAACTTTCTGGATTTTTATAATTAAAAATCATGTTATTTATCAATTATAATAGGTTTGTTCCTTTAAAATTCTCCTAATTTCTACTTTTTAAGCTCATGTTATTACTTATAATCTATAGCATGGTTTTTAATGAATTGGTAATACCAGGTATCTTGATCCCATTTTCAGCTTAGGGGTAGGAAAAGGTGAGAAACATCCAGCATTGCTTGGGACTTACCCCTCATTCACTCTGTCTTTTTTTTTTTTTCAGACTCTAAGTAACATAAAGGTATCAGGATCAAATTAAGATGGTCATGTTCAAGGCAAGCACCCTACCTACTATACTATCTCTCTAGCCCCCTATTTTCCATTTTAAAGAGTACTAGTATTTCATCATTGTTCCTCATAGGTTTTATGTTGTGCTTATCATTAGTTTAAGAAAATTTAAATTTTACTCTTAATTTGCTAAAAGGGCTTTAAATTATTTTATTATTAATATGAATTAAATTTTATAACTATTTACTGTATCTGTTGAACTGACAATTGGGTCTTAGGCTACAAGATATATAGGGACCGAAGCAGTGGCACAAGCCATAAGGCATCTGCCTTGTAAGTGCTAGCCTAGGACTGACCCCGGCATCTCATATGGTCCTCCAAGCCAGAAGCAATTTCTGAGCACATAGCCAGGAGTGATCCCTGAGTGACACTGGGTGTGGCTGAAAAAAAAGAAATATGATGTTTGCTGAGAGAAAGGGAGTAGGAATAAAGGTCATTTCCATAGCATATAGTACTAGAATTATGATGATAGGTGTGATGAGATGCATATACCTAGAGAGCTGTGAAATTGTATTTTTGAACTTGAAAGTATTATAAACAATGGCAAATTAATAAAACTTTGCTTCTTTTAATTTATAAACAAAAGAAAATTCTTATCTTAAAATTATTACTACTTTCGGGGCCCGGGAGATAGCATGGAGGTAAGGCATTTACCTTTCATGCAAAAGGTCATCGGTTCGAATCCCGGTGCCCCATATGGTCCCCCGTGCCTGCCAGAAGCAATTTCTGAGCATGGAGCCAGGAGTAACCCCTGAGCACTGCCGGGTGTGACCCAAAAACCAAAAAAAAAAAAAAAATTATTACTACTTTCTTGAAGTTTTATATACCTGATTGCTTTGTGTAACCAAAATTCATTTTGATTTAGGCCTATATTTACCTTTTAGTTTTCAATCCTTCCCACAGCTTTATATTCCTTCCCAGAACAAATTTTCTTCTAACTATAAAATTCCCTTTAGTATTTCTTCTGTTCATTTCTGCCCTTAAATTTTTCTATTTCTTTCCTTTTGTCTGTAAATGTCTTTATTTCACCTTCACTTTTAAAGGGTATTTTTGTTTTGTATAGAAATCTAGGATGACAGTTTATTCTTTCAGCACTTTAGAGAAATCCTGGCCTCATTCTGTGGCCTCCAATCATTTTGGTTGAAGGGAATATGTCTTTTATTCTGCCTAGTTTTAATATTGACTATATTTTGTATGTATTCAGCAGTTTTGTTAAGTGTCTAGGTAGGTTTCCTTTGTTATTATATAACCTTCTGCATAGGTCATATTGGCTCTTAAATCTTTATCCTGATTTGACAATTTGGGGGCATGGGGAAATTCAATCAAAGTCTCTTCACATATCTTTTGTTCTATTCTCTCCTACAGCCAGACTCCAATTCTAGATGTCTTTTATATTTTGGTCTGTCTCTTTTTTTTAATCTTGTGCTTGAATTTTGCTATTTTATATTGACCTACCTACCAAATAATAAAACTTAGTTGGGCAGAATTCCATTTGTCATTAAGCTCTTGAGTTTTAAATTTTAATTATCATATATTCCTGTTCTACAATTGTCATTTGAAAGAAACTATCTCTCTGGTTTGGGCCAGAGAGATAGTAAAGTGGGTAAGGGTTTTACCTTGCAAAAGCTGATCTGAATTTCAGCCCCAACCACACCATATGGTCTCCTGAGCAACTGCCAGGAGTGATCCTTGAGTGCAGAGCCAGGAATAATCCCTGAGAACCACCAAACACAAACCAGAAATAAGTGTCTTGTCATTTATTTTCTGGAGTCCATTAATAATTGCAAGAATGAATCTTATAGTCATTGGCACATAAATTCAATATTTAGATCAAATTTGTATTCATTTTTTTGTTTGTTTCATTTTGTTTTGTTTTGGTTTTTGGCTTTTGGGTCACACCCAGCAGTGCTCAGGTGACTCCTGGCTCTATGCTCAGAAATCACCCCTGGCAGGCACAGGGACAATATGAGATGCCAGGATTCGAACCACCATCCTTCGGCATGAAAGGCATATGCCTTACATCCATGCTATCTCTCCATTTTATTTTTATGTTTTTGGTTTGTTTTGGGTCTTTTTGTATTCATTTATTATTATCTAAATTTTGAGGCTTAAATGATGCTTTATTTCTTCTGGGAAGTTCACCCAATCTCTTGCTAGAAGCAGAAGAGGATTAGTTATCTTAATAAAAGTATGAACTGACTTGAAGATTTTTGTCTTTTTTCCAGCCAAGTACAAACCAGGCTCGACTGTGCTTAGCTTCCATTGGAAGAGTTTAGGATCGTATGACCTTTTTTGTCTTATATTTGCCTTTCTTTTTTTTTTGGGGGGGGGGGTGTGGTGGTGTCACACCCGGCAGCACTAAGGGGTTACTCCTTGCTCAATGCTCAGAAATCGCTCCTGGCAGGCTCAGGAGACCATATGGGATATGGGATTCAAACCACCAACCTTCTGATTGCAAGGTAAACGCCTTACCTCCATGCTATCTCTCCGGCCCGTATATTTGCCTTTCTATATGAATTTTCTTTTAGCTTCCTGCTTGACCTAATATGAAGCTCTTCAAAGTTCTAACTTAAAATTTCATTCCAAAAGCCTTGTATGCTTCTCAGAATCTTTTCTTCAATATGTTGTATTTTTATATCCAATTTTATATCTAATAACTTTATGTCTAATATCCTGCCACTATAAAAATACCCAGTGGAGTGGTGAAGGAATATTGGTACCATGGTGATTGTTGAGGGTAGTAGCATTGTATACCAAAAGCACAAATATTAAAGCTATTATAAACCGTGGTGCCTCAATAACAATAAAGTTAAATTTTGTAAAATTAGTTTTTAGCTGCATTTTGACTCTGCTTATTAACTTTTTATCCTATGTAGGCTAATCAGCAAATGTCTTTGGAAGGCATGTATTTCAATATTAGCTCTACACTTTTCTGTAACAATCACTTTTCAGGAATATTGACTACATTATATAGGAGCTTCCTTACTATCCCTACACCTTGCTTTAACTTCTGTTTACTTTTTTGCCACTCTTTAGTCTATATACCTGATATGTATTTCTGAAAATTTTCAAATCTTCAGAGAAATACTGGCATGAGGAAATGTTCTTTAACAACTGTCTTCTCAGATTTGACATAAACCTGTACAACCATTTATGTCTTAATTCTTTATCAGACTAATCAGTACAATGTCACCCATTTAGAATTTGCATTCCAGGGTATGGTGCCAGTTTTATATCTCAGTAGACATATCACTATTTTGATTTGAATACATTCAATTTCAATAGATTGCAGTATAAATGGGAACACCTAAAGTATACAGTGTGGTCCTCAGACTTTCCTTAATGTACTTTGTTTAGGTAATCCTAAATAAGTATTTCATGTTTCAGACTAGTTCTTTAATATATTCCTCACTTCTGGGATTGAAAAGATAGTAGAGTTGGTAGGATCTTCCATGCATCTGACCCAAGTTCAATCTCCAGTATCCTAAATGGCCCCCAAACATGACCAGGAGTGATTCCCAAGTATAGAGCCATAGATA
>PVKC010027750.1:0-15175 GCA_004027635.1 Crocidura indochinensis | reverse complement strand
GAATAATAAGAGGTGAAGAGTTGATCTAGGGTCCCTATTCAGCTCAGGGGATTTTATGGTGCTGAGGAGTGGTGTTGATGATCTCCTGCATACAAGGTATATACTAATACCTGTTCTATCTCTCTGACTCTTAGACCAAGGTGTGTGTGTGTGTGTGTGTGTGTGTGTGTCTGTGTATGTGTGTTTATGTGTGTGTGTGTTTGTGTGTGTTTACCTTATTGGGACCATGGACACTTATTACTCTTTGACACTCTGTTGGAGCCTCAGAATTCCTCCAAACAAAATCTACAGTATATGGGACTAGAGTGATAATACAGCAGATAGAGTGTTTGCCTTGACAATGGTTGGTGCAGGTTCAACCTCATAGCACTGCTAGAAATTATTCCTGAGTACATAATCAGGAGTGAACCCTGACCAAAGCCAACTATGTGGAGCAAACCTGCAGGATAACAAAGGAAAATAATTATGTCACAATCTAGAATCTCAGACATTGGTTAAGAACAATTCTATGCCAGTGAGATGATTTAACAGGTATTTATGTGCTTCTATCCTCACCATCCCATATGGTCCCCTGAGTATTGCTAGGTGTAATTCCACAGTGTAGAGTTGGAAGTAACTGCTGAGCATGTTGGGTGTAACCTCCAAACCAAACTAAAATAAAAACAGAAACAAAAACCAACTATTCCTGTGCAGCAATATGGTTCTTCTATGGTAGGTAAAACGATTTGGTGGTCTAAGAAATGCCAGGTTCCAAGTTTATTTTTTAATTTTAATTTTTAAGGCACTGTGATTCGCAGTTATACTTGAGTCACTTTTAGATACACAGTGTTCCATTACCAGTGTCAACTTTCCTCCACAAGTATTTCTGCTCTTCTCCACTCTCCACCTCTACTATCTATCATGAGGCACCCTTTTAGTTTGTTTGTTTATTTTAAAGGTGTAGTGATTTGCAATACTGTTACTAATAAGGTTTCATCATAATCCAAATTCTTAAATGAGCATTCCTATTTTCTTTTTTAGTACTTTTATTTTGTAATATCCTGTGGTTAGTTTTCAGGGCCTATTCCTGAGTCAGTGCATGGGTGTGCCTTTAGTGTTCAGGGGGATCATATATACTACCAGGGATGGAACTGAGGTTAGCTGAAGTAGCCACATGTTAAGCAAATTACTTAACTCCCTGATTAAGTACAAACCTAGGTTGGGTTTTGATTTTGGTTTCTGGTCATATCTTTAATATATCCCTACTAAAAATAAAGGCTTTGTAAACAAGGATGCTGATAAACACCTTTGATATCATCAGACAAGGCTAGGGATATTGCCAGGGTTAAATCAGGTACAGACTGACAAAGAGCCACTCATCCATTGTGAGTCTGTATTTCCTGCATGTGCTCAGACTCCAGCTCATTCTGAGGCCTGCGTTCTCCTTCCTCTGTGATTTTTCAGTTTAGCATCTCACCTTCCCACTGTGATTTCCCACTGAGATATTTCGATGTTTTAAAGTTGGGCATTGGAATTTAAGGTTTTTAATTTTCTTTTATCGGTTCTTTCTATTAACTCTTAGAAAATGGATTTTTCATCCTAATAGGAAAGAGGGAAAAGCTAGCGTCACGCTACCAGCAAGAGCAGGCAATTCAGGAAGACATCAAAGGAGAAATAGCAGAACGCCCCCACTTCAAGAAACATTTCTTTACATTAATTTCTAGAAAACCTGCTTACCTTGTTAAACTGTTTTTGCAATTTGCCCGTTCTTTTTCTCCCCAAATTTAGAAAGATTCTCTGGAGTTAGGAAAATAAAAACAGACTGGTCTGAAACTTATAGCAGGGGTGACACCTCTTCCTGGGAGATGCTCCCCATTGCATTCTTATTGGAACTGGATTGACCATAGTGGAATCTTAAAAATACTTTGTTCGGGTATCACTCCTAGTAGGCTCTGAGAACCATATAATGCAGGGAAACAACCAAGGTGGGACTTATGCAAAGCAAATATCTTGTCTGCTGTAGGCAGCAGCCCCTCAAAAAACACTTTTTTTTTTTGCCTTCAGGTTCATCTATACCGTTATTCCCTTGTGAGATTCTGCTACTATGGCTTGTTACTGTGCACCTTAGTCCATTCAATTTCATTTGTATAAACATTCTCATTCTCTGAAAAAGTTCTTTGAGTTGGTTGAATTTCTCATCTACTAATTGCTTGATTAATTCAAGCCAACATAAACGAGAAAGTTGAAAAGAGAGATAAAGTTTGAAAGAAAATAATAGGTACTTAAGCAACATAGACAATATGAATAACCTCTGAATTATAGAAATAACATAAGTGAGGAAAATGAGAAAGAGAAGTATGATTATTTGGAGAGAAAATAGCATAAAATTTCTACACTTTCTGGAAGGAGACAGCTGCACAAGTTCAAGAGGTCACAAGGGTACAAAATAAAGTAGACTCAAACAGAGCAACATCAAGACACAGTAATCCAAATGGCAAAAACCAAATAGAAACTAACTTAAAAGCAACAAGTAATAAAACCTCAGATGGCAACAGCCATCAGGCAAGAAAAAGAAATCAAAGAGGTGCAAATTAGAAAAGAACTAAAAGTATCTTTATTTACAGACAACACAATGATACACATTGAAAACCACGAAAATCCACAAAAAAGCTTCTAGAAACAATGAGACAATACAGCAAAGTGGCTGGCTACTATGTCAGTTTGTGTACTGCCACTTTGCTGCCAGCCACTTTGCTATATCGGCTCACTGATGAAGTCATGAAATTTTCCTACATATGGTTGGACATGGAAACAATTATACTGAGTTAAATAAGTCAGAGGAAGAGAGAGACACACAGAATAGTTTCACTCATCTATGGGTTTTAAGAAAAATAAGAGACATTATTGTAATAATGCCTACAGATAACATAGTAGATCCTTCTCTATTCTAAGTGAACTCAACTTGTGGCAAGCTTTCTACCATGGACTGATTCTCCTGACCTTCATCTCTATAGTCTCTGGATAGAATTAACATTACTTTTATTTTTCTTAAATCCCACAAATGAGTGATATTATTCTATGTCTATCTCTCCCCCTCTAATTCATTTTACTCAGATTAATAATTTCCATATCCAGGGCCAGAGTGGTGGCGCAAGTGGTAAGGCAACTGCCTTGCACGCACTAGCCTAGGACAGACCACAGTTTGATCCCCTGACACCCCAAATTGTCCCCCAAGCCAGGAGCAATTTCTGAGTGCATATCCAGGAATAACCCCTGAGTGTCACTGGGTGTGGCCCCAAAACAAAACAAAACAAAAAATATTTTCCATATCCATCCAGGTATAAGGAAATTTCATAACTTCATTTTTCCTAACAGCTGCATAGTACTTCATTGTGTAGATATACCACAGTTTCTTTAGCCACTCCTCAGTTTTGGGGCACTTGGGTTGTTTCTAGATTCTGGTTACTGTAAATAGTGCTGTGGTGAACATAGGAATACAGAAAGCTTTATATCTATGTTGATTTCAGTCTCCTAGGTTATATTCCTAAGAGTTGTATTACAAGATCATATGGAAGCTCAATTTCTAGTTTTTTGATGCATATTCATGATGCTTTTCAAAAAGGCAGAATCAGTCTACATTCCCAGCAGTAGTGAATTAGAGTCCCTTTCTCCTTGCATCCATGTCAGCACTGATTGTTCTTGTGCTTTGTGATGTGTTGGTAGACTATTTGGTGTGAGATATTTCATTGTTGTTTTGATTTGCAACTTCCCAATGATTAGGGTTTTTTAAATGTGTCTTTTGGCCACCTTTATTTATTCTTTGAGGAAATGTCTGTTTATTTCTTCTCCCCATGTTCAAATGGGGTTAAATATTTTTTCTTGATAAATTCCATCAGTGCCTTGTAGTCCTGAGGTATTAATCCCTTATCTAATGAGTATTGATTAAATAGTTTCTACCATTCTGTGGGTAGTCTTTGTATCCTAATCACCATTTCCTTTGAAGTGCAGAAGATTCTCAGTTTAATATAATCCCATTTGCTTATCTTTGCTTCTTCTTGTTTGGACAGTGGTGCTTTATCTTTGAAGATGCAGATGACTTTAGCTTCAATATCTTGGAGTATTCTTCTTATGTTTTCCTCTATGTATTTACAGTTTCAGTTTGATATCAAGGTCCTTAACCCATTTTGACTTAAACTTCGTGCATGGTATTAAAGAGAGGTCTGGTTCACTTTTTTGCATGAGTTGACCAGTTTCCCAGAACCACTTGTGGAAGTGGCTTTTCTTGTTCCGCTTTAAATTTATTGCCTCTTTATCAAAGAATAATTAATCATATACCTGGGGTCACTCTGAATATTCAAGTCTATTCCATTGATCTTAGAGTCTGTTTTTATTTTAATACTATGCTGTTTTAATGACTACTACTTTATAGTACAGTTTAAAGCTGGGGAAAGTGATTCTTCCCATCTTCTTTTCCGCAAGGATTGCTTTAGCTATTCATAGACATTCATTGTTCTAAATATATTTTACAAGTGTTTAATACACTTTTTTAAAAAGTATCATGGGTATACTTATGGAGATTACATTAAATCTGTACAATTAAATCTGGCTTTAGAAAGTATTGCCATTTTAATGATCTTAATTCTCCAAAGCCACGATAAGGGTTTATGTCTATATTTCCTAGTATCCTCTTTATATTTCTTGAAGGAATGTTTTGTAGTTTCCTTTGTATAGGACTTTTAACTCTTTAGTTATGTTGACTCCAAGGTACTTGATTTTCTGTGACACAATTGCAAATAGGTTTGTTTTTTAATGTCTCTTTCTTTTCTTTTATTATTTGTAGATAGAAAAGCCATGGATTTTTGCTTGTTAGTTTTGGAGCCTGTCATTTTACTATACATATAAATTGTTATTACAAGCTTTTTGGTGAAGTATTTGGCATTTTCTAAATATAGTATCATGTCATCTGCAACCACTGAGAGCTTGACTTCTTCCTTTCTTATCTCGATGCTCTTAACATCTTTTTCTTACCTGATATGGCAAGAATTTCGAGTATTATAGGGAGTAGAAGTTGTGAGAGGGGGAAATCTTGTCTTGTGTAAGATATTAGAGAAAAGGCTTTGAGTTTTTCCCCACTGAGTATGTTTGCCATAAGCTTGTGATAAATGGCCTTGACTATATTGGAAAGGTTCCTTAATTCCCATCTTGTTGAGAATTTTTAATCTTGAATGGGTACTGGACCTTGTCAAATGATTTCTTTGCATCTGTTGAAGTGATATATGATTTTTTTTCTTTTGTTCATATGGTGTATTATATTGATTGACTTGTGTATGTTAAACCATTCTTACATCTTTGGAATAAATTTTACTTGGTCATAGTGTATGACTTTCATGAAGAGTCATTGGATTTTATTTGCTAGTATTTCATTGAGAATCTTCACATCTATATCCATTAGGGTTATTGGTCTATAGTTCTCTTTGTGTGTGTGTGTGTGTGTCTGTGTGTGTGTGTGTGTGTGTGTGTGATGTATCTTTGGTATAAGATGATATGTCATTGTTGTTTTGCTTTACAACTCCCTGATGATTAGGTGTTTTGATATTTTTTTGTTTTTTTGTTTTTTGTTTTTGGTTTTTGGGTCACACCCGGCAGTGCTCAGGGGTTACTCCTGGCTCCATGCTCAGAAATTGCTCCTGGCAGGCACAGGGGACCATATGGGGCACCGGGATTCGAACCGATGACCTTTTGCATGAAAGGTAAACGCCTTACCTCCATGCTATTTCCCGGGCCCCGTGTTTTGATTTTTTTAATGTCACTTTTGGCCATCTGTATTTTGGTATCAAGGTGAAAGAAACTCTTTGGGAGTGTTTCTATTTCTTCAGTTTCCTGGAAGAATCTGAAAAGGATTAGAAGTAGGTCCTCTTTAAAGGTTTGAAAGAATTCACTAGTAAATCTATCAGGGCCTGGGCTTTTGTTTTTGTGAAGCCTTTTGCTTACCATTCAATATCCTCAGTAGTGATAAGTCTGTTCATATACTCTAGATCATCTTGGTTCAACCTTGGAGATTATAGGAGTCCAATAATTTATCCAATTATTTTTCAGGTTTTCATTACTTTGTGGCATAACTATTCTCAAAGAAACTTATGATTACCCTTGAAAATCCTGTAATATTTGTAGTGACCTCCCTTTATTGTTTTTCTCACTCTTTGTTGTGAGTTTTGCAAATGGTCCTGAAATGGTTTATCAATCTTGTTTATTTTTTTAAAGGTACTAAGTCTTGCTTTCACTGATATTTGGACCATTTTCTTAAATATTCAATTTATTGCTTACTGCCCTACGTTTTATTGTTTCTTTTGCTTGCCTATTTTTGGTTCATTTTGTTACTCATTTTCCAGTTCTTTAAGCTGTTCCTTTAAGTTATTTGTGTATATCCTTCCTTCCTTTCTGATGAACACTTGCAAAGCTAAATATTTTTCTCTTAATACCACTTTTGCTGTGTCCCATAAATTTTGTTAATTGATGCTTTGTTATCATTTGATTTCAGGAATCCTTTGATTTCATCTCTGACCTACTGGTTATTCAGTAATGAGCCATTTAGTCTCCAGGTGTTAAAGTTATTTTTCTGTTTCTAGTTCATGTATATTTCAGTACATAATGATCTGAGAAAATATTTGATACAATTTCTATTGTCTTGGTTTTATGGAGGTATATTTTATGGACCAGCATGTGGTTTATCTTAGAGAATGTCCCACATGCATTGGAAAAAGATATGTATCCAGCTTTCTGGGGATGGAAAGCCTATGTATAATATCTCAAAACAACAACAACAACACTCTCTTTCATTTCTTCTGTCAAAGTCAGAATGTCCTTGTTAAATTTTAACTTGGTTGACCTATCAAGAGGTGACAGGGTGATATTGAAGTCTCTCACTACTATTGTGTTGTTATTGATGTCTTTCTTCAAGTCAATTAGTAGTTGTTTTAAGTATTTTGCTGACTACTCATTGGCATATATAGTTAGGAGATTGATTTCTTCTTGATGTACCCATCACTTGACTATTAAGAGATAACCATTTGTCTCATTAGTTTTTAAAGTTTAAATTCTGTATTGTCTGATATTAGTATGAACACCATGGCCTTTTTTAAGGGAGATGTTCTCTTGAAGGATTGTCCTCCAACCTTTGAATTTTAGCCTGTATTTACTCTGAATATTTAAATGTGCTTCTGGAAAGCAGCAAAACGTTGATTTTAATTTTCTGGTCCATTTTGCCACTCTGTGTCTCTGAATCAGTGCATTTGTCCATTAGCATTGAGAGAGATGATTATCATGGGATTTTGTGCCATTGTTTATATCAATTTGTGTGCTTATGGGGTTTATCTTGCCTTAAAGTAGACCCTTCAGTTATTCTTTTAATGCTGGCTTTGAGTCATTAAAGTTCCTTAGCTGTTGTTTTTCCGTGATGCAGTGTATCCCTTTTTCAAATCTGAATGAAAGCATGGCTAGGAGAATTATCCATGGGAAAGCATTCATTTCATTGTTTTCTGTTTGTTTGTTTGTTTGTTTTTACTAAATCTCACCCTTGCCTTCATGTTTTAAGGCTGGCTTGTGATAAATCAGCTGTGAATCTTAAGGATGCTTCTTTGTATGTAATTTCTTTTTTGATCTTATTGCTTTCATTATTCTATCTCTATCTGTGGTTTTCATTATTGTGAATAGACTGTCCCTTGGGAGCTTTTATTTGGGCCTCTTTTAGATGTACTCCTCAGACATCCAGGATGTGGATGCATTCACTCTTCAGATCTGGAAACTTCTCAGTAATGATGTCTTTGAGTGTTGCTTCTTCATTAGGGTTTTCTTCCTGTCTCTCTGAGACCCCAATGATTATGTTTTTCTGTTGAACTTATTTCAAAGGTCTATTGTTTTCTGTTGATTTATTTTGATAATTTTTTCCATTCTCTGTTCATTTAAATTATTCATTAAATGTTCTATGTTCATTTAATTAAGAATCTTTTACATTTTCTTCTGTTGTATGGAGGTGTTATGCAGTTCATCTTCCAACTGAATAATTTGCCTTCAGTAGCTGTTATACTGCTGGTGAAGCCATCTAGTTTTTTATTTTGCCTACTAAATTTTTCAGTCCTATTATTTCTGTTTGAAGTTTTCTCATTTCTACTTCCATATCCTTTTGAGTTTTATTGTCTGTTTATTCTGTTCTTTTCATGGTTTCTTTGAGTTTTTTAAACAATCTCTACATTTCCTCTCTACGGTCCTTCTCAGAGAGACTATATAGGTGTCTGGTACTAGTAGAGTCTTCTGAACTACATCTTCATTCCCTGAACATGGTGGTACTCTGTGCTGTTTCCCCATTGTGATATTTGAAGTGCAGTGGTGCTTTCTATATGTTGTGCTGGAGTTCAATGACTAGAAGAAATATGTGGCCACTGAGCTGCTGTACTGTTCTTGAAACACAGCAGGCCTTCCTTTTCAGTGGCAGTGACAGTGGCAACAGTGGCAATAGGGAACCTACTCAGTTGTGGGTGAGTCACTTTGTTGTGTGGCACAATGTTCTGGATGTGGCAAAAAGCACTGGGCACTGAATGATGCATTGCATCTGCCTCTTCAGGGTTGGGGATCTTATCTGTGGGCAAGTCTCTTTTGTCCTTTTTCTAGGACAGTAATCTGATTTTATGTCACTGAAATTAAGTAAAATCAGGTGTTTATTATGCCATATAGTTTGAATAATAGATTGATCACTCCAATGTCTTAGAATATTTTGTAACTTTACTCAGCAAAAATTCTTTCCACATTTCAAGAAAGGGAAATCTTCCAAAATCCCTAAGTGCGATTTAACTTTTAAATGGAATCAGTAAAGTAAAAGGAATTGTGTAAGCAGGGTGATTCCTCCCATGAGCCAAAGTTGGGTTCTTTTAAGCCTGGGACACACACAGACACACAGACACACACACAAACACACATATACACACAAATTTAATTTCTTAAAAACCCCTCAAAATGTCAGAAAGATAGTACAGAAGTTGAGAAGTTGAATAAGGCACTGATTGACAAGCAACTCTAGTTCTTTCTCCTGAACTACCTGTGTACTCTTAGTGGAGACCCCTAAGAACAAAGCTCTTGAGGAAATAACTCTTGAGTCCTACTGGTATGGATCAAAAACAAATGGAAGAAAACAATAGAAAAGGAAAGAAAAGTAGAAAAGGATATTTGAGTAGAGAGCATCTGAGGGAAAGGACAGCCATAGAATCTCGACAACAACTCTCCATGTAGTCAGTTAGCTGTGGAATTTAAAGTGGAGATGACTTTCTGGTTAATTCAGGTATCATTAGTTTGATTTGTGCCTTTCCCAGATACACACATATTTGCTCTCAGAGGCTCCCATATGTTGACTCTTTTTGCCTGATTTTCTTTTAGTTTCTGCTACAGTTTCTGGGCTTCTAGGAATGGATAAATCCTCATGCAATAATCCCGAAGGAAAAGGGAAAGCAGGTCTGGAGCAGAGCCACTGCAGAAACTAATCCAAACCAGCTGGAGAAAAATGAAACATGGGTTCAGGGAACTTTCTGCCATGTGAAGAGAAAGAGAAGCCAGCCAGGACCTCAGTCTGTATTAGAAGCAAGAATCAACCCCCTAGGTGGAGAATAGTTTGGGGAGAAGAGCCTATCTAGAAGTTTTTAGCCTAGGTGGGTTTTTGATATGTAAAAAGGGGAGCAATAGCTGTTGAGGGTGAAGTCTGATGCAACATATCTGTTTAGGATAAAGGCTGAATATTCCAATATCTAGGCAGCAGAAAGTTCAGTGTTGGAGGTTGTGAGAGACTCACAGTCTCCCCTTCCTCCAGTTTTATTTCCTGTGTACCCCAGAATGTGGCTATGCTATTTATGAGTTGAATCCCACTATGCATCTGGAGTCCCTGCCCATGCTTTTTTCTCTAAGGGCATAGTGGTGGTTATATGGCAAGGCAGTAACATGTTGGATTTGACAAACTTTAAGTTCTTGTAGATGGGAAGAATAGTCTGCCCATCAACAGATATCTTCAGTTTACAAGGACTTTATTTACAATATACATAGGTGATATCTGTGCACACTGACTCTTTAACTCATTGTCAGTAGAATAAATGGAATCAGCAGGAGTTCAGCAACTGCAACTTCTGTGACTGAGATAGGTAATGCTTCTACCCTTTACCCTCTGCCTGAAATAAACTTATAATTATTTTTGTAGTCCTTCTCTTTAGATGTTTCTACTATCTGATTGGTTTCACCTATTTAAATGAGGGTCTTGGAGATGATCAATGTGGTCACATATGTAAATGAGGGTCTAGTTGGAGGTCTAGATTATTCTGGTACCTCTGTCCTCAGTTTCTATAACAACAGTGGTGAAAAGAGGCAGATCTTTTAACAGGATGATCTTTCCTAGAGCAGAAGCTTCCAAATTTGACAAGACTGTGTAGTGAAGTATATTTTGCATCAGCTATGCATTTAATCATATATAAAAACAAGTTCCATGAAATATTATTTGTTACCACGAAGATATTTTCTAATTTATTTTAGAAATTAGAATTAGGGGCTGAAGCGGTGGTGCTAGAGGTAAGGGGTCTGCATTGCAAGTGCTAGCCTAGGACAAACTGTGATTCTATCCCTCGGTGTCCCATATGGTCCCCCCAAGCCAGGAGTGATTTCTGAGTGCATAGCCAGGAGTAACTTCTGAGCGTCAACGGGTGTGGCCCAAAAACAAAAACAAAAAAAATTTAAATATTGGGTGAATTAAAAGAGCTGAAATATTTTTATTTAGATAAGAAACTTTTCCTTAGTTTTTGAAATTCCTTACGTTTTGTGATACATAAGGAAGACAGGGATATGGAAAATCTTATTGGTCTGCGAATACTGAATACAGGTATTAATATAGGTATTAACCTATAATAACTTTACAGCCAAGCCTACCCTCACTGGCAGTGATTCCTAAGACTTGAAAATTATAGTAACTGGTTTAAAGCTTCTTTACTAGATGTTTTGTAGAGACTGCTAGGGCAGCCTCTTCCAGGTATCTAAAAGAATATTAATTACCTTTTTCAGAGCAGGAGAACTTCTAATACTAACATCTCACTGTCTTAGATTGACATAGTAGGCCATATTTGCCAGGTTTATACCAATAAAATGCTTTGACCCATTATTACGTAAATAAAAATAGGCTGGGGTCAGAGTCTGTGTGTGAGTTTGGCGAGCATGGGACTAATTGGCTAACAAGTCTAATTTTGCACTGGAAACTATTCTTTCCTTTATCAGCCCTGTCACCCTAGATGGGTCAGAATAACAGCTATATCCAATAGATTGATCAACTGAGTGTGTGTGTGTGTTTGTGTGTGTATGTGTGTCTGTTGGCCATCTTTATGTGTATAGTCAATTTATATGTCTGTTGTAGCTCTTTTCATAACACTATACCTCTCTTGTTGGCTGCTGCCAATATCTCAGAAACCCAATATTGTTTTCTCTGTGCTTCCCTATCCTGACCCTTATTTGTTGCTGTCCCTGTTAGATGACCTAACTTCATAAGATGTTGTTATTATGTCAATGAATCAGGGATAGTGGAGAATAGCATCTATGGTGAAAATGGAGAGATAGCTTTTCTCAACACCTTTTACATATTTAATACTTTGTGGCAATATCCTTGTTTACATAGATGCAATCCAACTGTCACCTAAATAAATTGAGTAATCTCCCTGAAATTGCTCCCAGGGGTCTGATCTGTACACACTCATCCTTTGCTGTACTATTCCATGCTAAGCCACCCAATCACAAGCTCACTGGCTTCTTCTACAGTCCTGACACATGATAGGCATGTGCCTTATTGCAGCTACTGTCCAACACCCCAGGATATTAAAGCAGAGAAGACATTCAGCAATGATTATCCAGTCACATCTTTTCATAGTTCCTGATCTGACACTGATCTCCAGGGTTCTGCTTCTTGATTCTGTTCTTTGCCTCTGGACATGGTGTAACTGAAGGGTGAGCAAATGAGAGCAGTCAGTGTTGGGATGGAGGCTGATCTCCCTTCTACTCTTTGAGTAGGCTGGAAGCTAATTAAATTGTCATAGGAGAGATTAACAAGAAAAAAGACAGGAGGTCCAAAGCAGATGGATGCTCATCTGGAATTCTAGTGGCATTCTATAACGTCTAGAAAAGGAGCTAAAATATTTAGGAGACAAAATTAAGAAAGAACTTTGAAATTTAAAAAAAATAATTTTTAGGGATATTGGGGTGAAGATGAGATTAATCTGCATATACATTAAAAAAAACAGATCTCATCAATTCTAGCTTGGCGTTACTTTCCTCACAGATATTTCCTACTGTGGGGCAATGGATTTTAGGCAAAGCCATTTTGGATTTTCTGTCTCTTTTTTCCATTGTTCTTGATTTTTTGGTTTAAATTTGCTTTTCTAATTTTTTGTTAAGTTTGGAGCCAACAGGGTACTTGAGAGAATATGTGGTATGGGATTGAGCCCAGGGCCTGTATATGTTCCAGCTCTTTGAGATCTCTCCAGCTCTAGCACTATTCTGGGTCTTAATCAGTCCATCACTTTTGCCATCTTGGGCAGTCTGGCTGGCCTCAGTTTCCTAGATAGCCTGCTTGGGGACATTCTGCTTTATCTCATTGCCTTTTGCTTTTTGCTAGGCTAGCAAGGGTGGAGCGTCTTGGGTCACTCTTGTGTATGGGTCACTCTTGGCAGAGAACAGAATCTTGTTTAAAAGGGTTTCTCTGGAGGCTATACGACATGCAGTTTTAAAAAAAGGTTCCCCTTTGTTCAAACCTCAGTAATTCAGATTGGTAGGTGCTTTGGAAGCACAGGCTTTAGTCCCTAGTTCTCTCTCCAGTACCAGAGCCCCCACCCTCCCAGTGCCTGGGGAAAACTCCTTAGGGTCAAACTCATTTCATTTGTTAAACTGCTATCTAATTTCTTCTTTTGGCAGACTAAAAGGGAGGAGTGTTGGAAATTCAAAGTGCACTGAAACTAACCCAGGAGCTTGTTAAAATGCAAATTGGAGAATCTATCTCTAGACATTCCAGTTTTTAGGTTTTGGTACAGAGGAAGTCAAAGATTTCTCTTTTATAAGATCTTCCTCAAAGATTGTGATGCATGTGTCCTTTTGAAATACACTTTAAAAAATATGGGATCAAGTGTACTTAGGGTTGAGTTAAAGATCTGAGTTCCTTAGAAGTGGTTTCCTCTCCTGATTAAAACAAAGCTTAAGGACTTAGTCTCCTTATTAGAAACTGCCAGGACTAAAGATCATGATTGGCATGTAAATTTTGGGGTGGGTGGGGTAGGGAAAGATCATATTTGAATTATATAATTAGCAACCCCAAACCCAGAGACAAGCCCAGTGAGTGCCTCTTCATACAAGGACCACAAGGTGGCAATCTTCTGCATGGATTTGAAAACTGCCAGTCACCGTCTTTATCGTAGCTTATTTTCAATATTAAACACATCATTAGTTTTCGAAGTGCTCATTAATTTTTAAAAGGATGCAAGGAGAAACAGTTTAGCAAAAGAGGCTTCAAATTCGCATTTCAATCAAATATTGGCATGCTCTAGATGGAGGAATTTAGTGAGCTTTGCACAACAGATTCCAGGAAAAAAAGATGAAAATCTGAGAAAAAGTAAGTCTGTAGTCAATTCTGCAAAATGAAAAATGTCACTCCAAGTGTCTTCAGAGCTTCCTAAAAATGTGTGTCTTTTGGTTTTGAGAACTGATAGGTGCATCTTAGTCATTAAAAAAAAAAAAGAGAGCACCATTTGATAATATTTTCTTTGTATTGGCCTATAATTAGTTTCAGAAATTAAAAAGAGAGGTGAAGAAAACTGTCTGAATGAATAGTCATCCTAGGACAGATGTGAAGGCAATACCACACTTGACTGTGGCTTGGCACAGCAGAGTTATTTAGGCCTGAGGGAGAAGCAATATCCCAGGTGGAAGCCGAAGACTCAGGGCAGAGAGGAAATTTAGGGCTCTTCAGAGTACAATCTGGAACCAAACAGTACAGTCTCAGGCAGCTGGAAGGCTAAGTCATTGACAAGGTCATGGCAGATCTGATGGTAGTAACAGTATAATCAGTAACTTGGGTGAAGCCCAGGCACTACTCCACAGAGAAGAGTCAAAGGTGGCAAAAGCCTAAGGCTGGCAGAGAGAGCAGGAGACACTTGTTTGTGGGATGCTTGTGGGACTGTTGGACAGACCTTTGGCCATAGATGCTTACTTAGCCTCTGGCCAGTCCTGCATAATGTGGTTTCCCTGATAGCATTCATTTATTATTTACTATTTTCTCTCTCTGAGGAACTTAGACTGTCTGGTTGTCAGGATTTTTTCAGTATGGGCTTTTTCTCAGGTTGATGCTAACAGAAGGACTGGAGGTTTGCCTCTGCCTGTTTGGCGTGCTGGGGTTTGAATTCTTTCCTAACATTTTTCAGGCAAGCATGTTACATACTGTAAAACTTCCGAGCCATCTTTCATTTCGACACCACCTTTTTTTTTTTTTTTTAATAAAAAAGAGGCTTGTTTGTTTGCTTGTTTTACCCTGCCATATTCAACATGTTTCAGGGTATCAGTAGGAGGGCAGTTCAGAGGGATAAACATCACATCCTTTTTTTTCCCTGAACATGTAAAAACATTACATTTATTTCTAACCTTCATTTCAGTTTCATCATGAAGAAACAACTCTGGACACTGTTTTAGCAAAAGAAAAAAAAAACCCACAGCGACAGGTAAATAGAAAAATAGGGCCTCTATTAGCAGAAAATGACCTTGGTCTGGAAGTTTATCTAACCAGCATAGGTTGTAGAGCCAGCTTCAAAGAGAGGAAGTGGAGGTCTGGCTTTATGAGGGTACACTCTACATATTCAGTCTTTGTGCAGGAAAGCTTGTGCTTATTTATGAGGGATGTTGGGTATATGCAAATTGAGGAACATACAAAGCACATATGTTGCAGGTACTACAGATTCATGTCAGAAAATGTCATCAGGGGTGTGTTTTTTGATATAGAAATGAGAAGAAAGGTGAAGTATATCCACTATGCAATCTCTGGTCACCAGTTTTTATTATCATTCTGCCCAGTCAGAGATCTGGGTTCCTTATCACTATAAAGGCAATCAATCCTAAGACTCTATCTTGGTCCGATCAAATTAGCAAGATG